>SJYX01018233.1:25131-86552 GCA_006410675.1 Oreotragus oreotragus | reverse complement strand
TTAGGATCCACACAGTCAAAGGCTTTGGCATAGTCAATAAAGCAGAAATAGATGTTTTTCTGGAACTCTCTTGCTTTTTCCATGATCCAGCGGATGTTGGCAATTTGATCTCTGGTTCCTCTGCCTTTTCTAAAACCAGCTTGAACATCTGGAAGTTCATGGTTCACATATTGCTGAAACTGGGCTTGGAGAATTTTGAGCATTACTTTACTAGCATGTGAGATGAGTGCAATTGTGCAGTAGTTTGAGCATTCTTTGGCATTGCCTTTCTTTGGAATTGGAATGAAAACTGATCTTTTCCAGTCCTGTGGCCACTGCTGAGTTTTCCAAATTTGCTGGCATATTGAGTGTAGCACTTTCACAGCATCATCTTTCAGGATTTGAACCAAATCAACTGGAATTCCATCACCTCCACTAGTTGTGTTCGAAGTGATGCTTTCTAAGGCCCACTGACTTCACATTCCAGGATGTCTAGCTCTAGATTAGCGATCACACCATCATGATTATCTGGGTCATGAAGATCTTTTCTGTACAGTTCTTCTGTGTATTCTTGCCACCTCTTCTTAATATCTTCTGCTTCTGTTAGATCCAGACCATTTCTGTCCTTTTTCGAGCCCATCTTTGCATGAAATGTTCCCTTGGTATCTCTAATTTTCTTGAAGAGATCTCTAGTCTTTCCCATCCTGTTGTTTTCCTCTATTTCTTTGCATTGATCGCTGAAGAAGGGTTTCTTATCTCTTCTTGCTATTCTCTGGAACTCTGCATTCAGATGCTTGTATCTTTCCTTTTCTCCTTTGCTTTTCTCTTCTCTTCTTTTCACAGCTATTTGTAAGGCCTCCCCAGACAGCCATTTTGCTTTTTTGCATTTCTTTTCCATGGGGTGTGTATGTACATATATATACATATGTATATATATACACACCACATCTCTTTCATCCATTCATCTACTGATGGGACACTTAGGCTCCTTCCATATCTTGGCTATTATAAATAAAGTTGTTATGAACATTGGGGTGCATGTATCCTTTTGAATTAGTGTTTTAGTTTTCTTCAGATATATGCCCCAAAGTGGAATTGTTGGATCATACATATGGTAGTCCTGTTTTTAGTTTTTTGAGGAGCCTCCCTATTGTTTTCCACAGGGCCTATATAAATTTACATTCCCATCAGTAGCATACAAGGGTTCACTTTTCTCCACATCCTAACCAACATTGGTCATATGCAGTCTTTTTGGTGATGTAATTCTGACACGTGTACGGTGATATCTCTTTGTGGTTTTGATTTTCATTTCTCTGATGATTAGCAATGTTGAGTATCTTTTCACATGTCTCTTGTCTATTTGTATGTCTTCTTTGGAAAATGTCTCTTCAGGTCTTTTGCCCTTTTTTTAATCAAGTTTTTTTTTTTTTTTTTGATGTTGAGTTGTAGGAGCTGCTTATATATTTTAGGTATTAACTTTTAGTCAGTAATATAATTTGTAAATATTTTCTCCCATTCAGTAGGTTGCATTTTCATTTTGTAGATGGCTTCCTTTACTGTGCAAAAGCTCTTAAGTTTAATTAGGTCCCATATGTTTATTTTTGCTTTTGTTTCCTTTGCTTTAGGAGACAGATCCGAAACTATGTTGCTACAGTTTATGTCAAAGAGTGTTTTGCCTGCTTTTTCTTCTAGGAGTTTAGTGGTTTCCAGTCTTACATTTAGGTCTTTAACTCATTTTGAGCTTATTCTTGTTTATGGTGCTAGAAAATATTCTTACTTCATTCTTTTACATGTAGCTGTCCAGTGTTCCCAGTACCATCACTGTACTGTTTTGGTTACTGTAAGTGTTTGTCGCTCAGTCGTATCCGACTCTTCGTGACCCCATGGACTGCAGCCCACCAGGCTCCTCTGTCCATAAAGTTTTGGTTACTGTAGCTACAAGCAAAATAATATTAATTCTAAAAGTCAGGACAGTGATTATTTTTCAGGAAGATGGGAGTGGTAATGGAGACAATATATTATAGAAATATTTGGGATGTCAGTAAATATTTTTTGACTAAGTGGGTTTGTTAACTTTGTGATAGATTTATGATAAATCTGTGACAAATTCATGATCATTTTACTTTTCTCTATATGTGCTATATTTTAACTAAAAATTATTAATTTTTTATTTTTCAGTGCAGCTTGTGGGATCTTAGTTTCCTGACCAGGGATTGAACCCAGGCCCTTGTCAGTGAGCGTAGAGTCTTATCCACTGGACTACTAGGGAATTCCCATAAATTTTAATTGTTTTTAAATTAATATTGCCAATAATGGGAAGGAAGAAAGGGGAGGAGGAAGGAAGGGAAGAAAGGAGGGAAGGAGGGAAAGAAGGAAATAAAATAAGTACAAAATAACAGAAAAATTTTTTTAAAGTACAAGAAGCCATATTCCAAATATCAAGCAAACTAAATTAGTATAGGTTTTATTCAACTAGTAAATTGCAAGAAAATACTATAAAATACACACATACAGAAAATTCATTTCACCTTGATTTTAGGGTCCATAGAGAATGTTATATGCTTTTAGCACACTGATTAGCTTGGCATTTCTTAGCCCAACATTACATGACTTAGTATTGAATAACAATTATGTGAACGTACCTAATTTTTTACTTGGCTTTCTAATTTTAGAGTTGGCCTATGGACAAGGCATGAGAACTTAGCTGTATTTGCAGAAAGGATTTAGTCAAGAAAGCGGAGTCATTATGTGTATTATGGAATAAGAGATTTGTTATAAGACTATAACTTTACATAATTGTAAAAGAGGATGGGAGAGGAAGGATCAGAAAGAGAGTTGGAAGATCAGGAGAAAGAAACAAAACATCCAGACGCATCCTGCTGTCAGAGTGGGAACTCACAGGATTGATGATGGAGAAGTCTATGGTATAAAGACATATACATATATACACATGTATATTTTAAATATGTTTATAAAACATATACATGTGTATTATGTATATACGGTTATATACATCTTTTAAATATATTTTACATAGAAATACATTTTATATGTAGTGTATGTGTGCTTCCCTGGTGGCTCAGCTGGTAAAGCATCTGCCTGCAATGCAGGAAACTCCAGTTCAATTCCTGGGTCGGGAAGATCCTCTGGAGAAGAGATAGGCTACCCACTGCAGTTTTCATGGGCTTCCCTGGTAGCTCAGACAGTAAAGAATCCACCTGCAATGCGGGAGACCTGGGTTCGATCCCTGGGTTGGGAAGATCCCCTGGAGGAGGGCATGGCAGCCCGCTCCAGTGTCCTTGCCTGGAGAATCCCCATGCAAAGAGGAGCCTGGTGAGCCCCAGTACATGGGCTTGCAAAGAATCGGACATGACTAAGCGACTAAGCACAGCACAGTGTGTTTGTAAACCATATATATTCTAAAAAATTATCCATTGTCTTTCTGAATTCAATTTAACTGGTGTCCTGATTTACCTGGCAACTCACAGCCCTAGCCTGGGATAGCCCTTAGTTAGCAAGGCTGTCAGTTGGGAAGAAGAGCAGGACTCCAAGTCGGGGGAAAGCAAGGCCAAGCTGGAACTGGCAGGGACCTCTGCATCTGGCTCTCCCTGCATATAACAGCCTTCAGAGTGAANTTTACTAGCGTGTGAGATGAGTGCAGTTGTGCGGTAGTTTGAGCTTTCTTTGGCATTGCCTTTCTTTGGGATTGGAATGAAAACTGACCTTTTCCAGTCCTGTGGCCACTGCTGAGTCTTCCAAATTTGCTGGCATATTGAGTGCAGCACTTTCACAGCATCATCTTTCAGGATTTGAAATAGCTCAACTGGAATTCCATCACCTCCACTAGCTTTGTTCATAGTGATGCTTTCTAAGGCCCACTTGACTTCACATTCCAGGATGTCTGGCTCTAAGTGAGTGATCACACCATCACGATTATCTGGGTCATGAAGATCATTTTTGTACAGTTCTTCTGTGTATTCTTGCTATCTCTTCTTAATATCTTCTGCTTCTATTAGGTCCCTATCATTTCTGTCCTTTATGGAGCCCATCTTTGCATGAAATGTTCCCTTGGTATCTCCAATTCTCTTGAAGAGATCTCTAGTCTTTCCTATTCTGTTGTTTTCCTCTATTTCTTTGCTTTGGTCATTGAGGAAGGCTTTCTTATCTCTCCTTGGTATTCTTTGGAACTCTGCATTCAATTGTGTGTATTTTTCCTCTTCTCCTTTGCTTTTCACTTCTCTTCTTTTCAAAGCTATTTTAAGACCTCCTAAGACAGCCAATTTGCTTTTTTGCATTTGTTTTTCTTGGGGATGATCTTGATTCCTGTCTCCTGTACAATGTCACGAACCTCCGTCCATAGTTCATCAGGCACTCTGTCTATCAGATCTAGTCCCTTAAATCTATTTCTCACTTCCACTGTAGGGCAAACTAAAATACCACAAAAATCATTACTCTTAATGAAATCCAGCCATTTTTCTTTTTGCAAGCCTTTGATAAATTTTCAGAGTTCTGATAAAGTCGATTATGAACACTTTTGCCAGTGTTCTCAATGCTTTTATGGAGATGTGGCTTTTCAGAGGTCCCCACACTGCCATTTCAAACCTGCTTCCCTGAGGTTATGTTTTTGAATTATGTTTAACAGTGAATCGATTTAACAGAGAACAAAGAAATATCTTTAAAGTAATTGACTTTTCTTTGAAGATAGCAGAATACATGCAGCCAAATTAATATTATTTTACTCAAATCCCCATCTTAGGAAGAAGTACCACTTATTCTATGATGACTCACACACAAATATATTTTGAATTTTTAAATTTTACTTCTGTTCAATCACTCAGTCATGTCCAACTCTTTGCGACCCCATGAATCACAGCATGCCAGGCCTCCCTGTCCATCACCAACTCCTGGAGTTCACTCAAACTCATGTCCACCTAGTCAGTGATGCCATCCAGCCATCACATCCTCTGTTGTCCCCTTCTCCTCCTGCCCCCAATCCCTCCCAGCATCAGAGTCTTTTCTAATGAGTCAACTCTTCACATGAGGTGGCCAAACATTGGAGTTTTCAGCTTTCAGTTCCAATGAACACCCAGGAATGATCTCCTTTAGGATGGACTGGTTGGATCTCCTTGCAGTCCAAGGGACTCTCAAGAGTCTTCTCCAACACCACAGTTCAAAAGCATCAATTCTTCCACACTCAGCTTTGTTCACAGTCCAACTCTCACATCCATACATGACCACTGGAAAAACCATAGCCTTGACTAAATGGACCTTTGTTGGCAAAGTAACATCTCTGCTTTTGAATATGCCATCTAGGTTAGTCATAACTTTCCTTCCAAGGAGTAAGCGTCTTTTAATTTCATGGCTGCAATCACCATCTGCAGTGATTTTGGAGCTCAAAAAATAAAGTCTGACACTGTTTCCCCATCTATTTCCCATGAACTGATGGGACCAGATGCCATGATCTTCGTTTTCTGAATATTGAGCTTTAAGACAACTTTTTCACTCTCCTCTTTCACTTTCATCAAGAGGCCTTTTAGTTCCTCTTCACTTTCTGCCATAAGGGTGGTGTCATCTGCATATCTGAGGTTACTGATATTTCTCCTGGCAATCTTGATTCCAGCTTGTGCTTCTTCCAGCCCAGTGTTTCTCATGATGTACTCTGAATAGAAGTCAAATAAGCAGGGTAATGATATATAGCCTTGACGTACTCCTTTTCCTATTTTGAACCAGTCTGTTTTCCATGTCCAGTTCTAACTGTTGCCTCCTGACCTGCATATAGGTTTCTCAAGAGGCAGGTCGGATAGTCTGGTATTCCCATCTCTTTCAGAATTTTCCACAGTTTATTGTGATCCACACAATCAAAGGCTTTGGCATAATCAATAAAGCTGAAATAGATGTACCATGAGGTAAATGAATTTTTTAATTTAATTTTTATAATAACTATTTAGATCCTTTGTGAGAAATTTAACTGAACAGTCTAATTTTTAAAATATTTAGACTTTCTTCAGTTAAATTTCTCACAAAGGATCTAAATAGTTATTATAAAAATTAAATTAAAAAAAATTCATTTATCTCATGGCACATCTATTTCTGCTTTATTATTTAATCAAGCTGAAAATATAATCATCTTTTTTCAAACCAAGTGGTATGCACAGCATTTACACTCAGTCATATCTGACTCTTTGCGAACCAATGAACGAATTGTCCAGGCCAGAATATTGGGGTGGGTAGCCTTCCCCTTCTCCAGGGGATCTTCCCAACCTAGAGATCAATCCCAGCTCTCCCACATTGCAAGCAGATTCTTTACCAGCTGAGTCACAAGGGAAGCCCAAGAATACTGGAATGGGCAGCCTATCCCTTCTCCAGCAGATCTTCCCAACCCAATTGAACTGAGGTCTCCTGCATTGCAGGTTGATTCCTTACCAACTGAGCTATCAGGGAAACAAATGATAGCTATGAAGAAATCAGAATAATATTTTTGTTTGGATTATAATTTAACTATAAAAAGTTCGCTTCAAAAAAGTAATTCCTCAAAATATGATAATATTGAAATCATTTTTTAGCTTTCTCATAGGCTACATTTGACTGAAGTTCTAAGTGAAGTGAAATGAAGTGAAGTCACTCAGTCATATCCGACTCTGCGACTCCATGGACTGTAGCCCAGCAGGCTCCTCCGTCCATGGGATTCTCCAGGCAAGAATACTGGAGTGGATTGCAAAGTTCTAAAATGAGTGCTAAAAATATCAGTCTTGTTATTATTTTATTTACAAATCTTATGTGTGTTAAAAGCCTTTCTACTAACCATCTCTAGCCACACTAGCCAGGCAAACTAAAAATTAGCAAAACACTTATAATGCCTTCTGAATTCCCTTCTATATTTCATCTATACTCCTATTGTGCTAATTTAAGACTATATGGACTCAAACTACCATGTGATTAGTAAAATGCATGCATTCTTACCTACAAACCCTTAAAAAGAAAAATTATACCAGATGTTAAGAAAAATAAAGAATTACATATCATGGCATCTCCTCTGGAAGTCTTTACAAACTAGTTGATGATAAGATATAATTTCTTTCTCATAAAACATAATTATGAAAAATATGATAAATACAAAAAATATAGCAAATGAGATGGGATAGAGATCCAAATAGTCTAGAATGTTTAGGAAGGAATTAATATAGGAAGTAAGGCTTGAAAAGACTTTGAAGGATAATTAGAATTTAAAGATTCACTCTTTTACTCATTCTTTTAACCATAATAATAATGAGTACACAGTAGGTGAAGATATTAATGAATAAACATTGACTAGATGATTTTGATGAACAGTAAGGAGAAAAAGTACTATTGATGGGAAAAACAGAATGATCAAAAACATAGAGGTAGGAATAAGCATGACATGTTTAAGGGAATACAAAACTCTAGCCTTATTAAATCAAATATTATCTGTTTATCTGGAAATTATGGCATTATAAGAGCTAGCTAAATGTCCTTAGAAGGGCTTCCTCAGTTGTGGCTCAGACCGTAAAGAATCTGCCTGCAATGTGGCAGACCCTGGTTCGATCCCTGGTTTGGAAGATCCCCTGGAGAAGATAATAGCAACCCACTCCAGTATTCTTGCCTGGAGAATTCCATGGACAGAGTAGCCTGGCAAGCTACAGTCCATAGGATCGCAAAAGTCAGATATGACTGAACACTAACAATTTCACTTTCAAAGATCCTTAGAAATCATCTTTAGCTTCTGCAGAGCATAGGATACCACCAACAAAATGAAAAGACAACCCACAGAATTGGGGGAAATATTTGCAAATGATGCAACCCACAGGGGATTTGTCTACAAAATATGCAAACAGCACACGCAGCTCTGTGTCAAAAAATAAATAAATAAACCCAATCAAAAAATGGGCAGGAGATCTAAATATATCTAAATTTCTCCAAAGAAAACATACAGATGGCCAAAAAGCACATGAAAAGATGTTCAACATCACTAATTATTGGAGAAATGCAAATCAAATCTACCCTTGAGTTATCACCTCAAACAAGTCAAAGTGTCCATCATCAAGAAATCTACAAGCAATAAATGAGAAAAGGGAAACCTTCTACACTGTTGATGGGATTATAAATCGGTACAACAACTATGGAGAACAGTATGAAGCTTCCTTTAAAAACTTAAAATAGCATTACTATATGCATCCCAGTGTTCATTGCAGTACTATTTACAATAGCTAAGACATGGAACCTAAATGCCCATTGACAGAGGAACACATAAAGAAGAAACAGTACATATATATAATGGAATATTACTCAGCACCCCAAAAGAGAAGGAAATAATGCCATTTGCAGCAACATGGACAGATCTAGAGATTAATATACTAAGTAAACTAAGTCAAAGACAAATATCAAGTAAATCACTCACATGTGGAATCTAATTTTTAAAAGATATAAATAAACTAATTTACAAAATAGAAGCAGACTTATAGATAATGAAAACAAACTTATAGTTATCAAAGGGGAAACATGAGGGGTTGCTGTTGTTTAGTTGCTAAGTCATGGCTGACTCTTATGACCTCATGGACTGTAGCTCACCAAGCTCCACTGTCCATAGGATTTTCCAAGCAAGAATACTGGAGTAAGTTGACATTTCCTTCTCCAGGGGCTCTTCCTGACCCAGGGATCAAGTCTGCATATCCTGCACTGGCGGGCAGGTTCTTTACCATTGAACCACCAGGGAAGTCAAACATGGGTGGTGGGGAATAAATTAGGAGCTTGGGATAAACATACATACACTACTATATATAAGATAGATAACCAATAAGGACCTACTATATAGCACAGGGGACTCTACCCGATATTTTGTGATAATCTATATAAGAAAAAAATCTTAAAAAGAATGAATATATGTATAACTGAATCACTTTCCTGTATACCTGAAACTAACACATTATAAATTAACTATACTCCAATAAAATTAAAATATTAATTAAAAAATAAATCATCTTTAAGCCTCACATTTTTAAGATGAAGAAAGTAAGGTCTAGGTAATGGCCCAAGGTCATTTGGCTAAAAATGATGTAAAAAAGAATCAATAATCATCTAAGAAGTACTTATGATATATCAGGCACTGAGCTAGACACTTCATATAAAATAAAACTTTGAGTTGGGAAATATTACAATGATATCCAGTATATTGCACAAATGAATAAATTCTCAAATAAATAAATTCTTAAAAAGCTTCAAAAATGAAATATTAAGGGAGATAGTCTAAGTAATTTGAACAAATTTTTAAGTAACACTTGTGGACCCTGTATGCAAGACAGCAAAAGAGATACAGATGTGTAGAGCGGACTTACGGACTCTGAGGGAGAATATGCAGGATGCAGGATGCTTGGGGCTGGTGTATGGGGATGATCTGGAGGGAAGATGTGGGGTGGGAGGTGGGAGGGGGGTTCATGTTTGGGAGTTCGTGTAAAAAAATAAATAAATACAAAAAAAATAAAAATAAAAATAAAAGAGAAAAGGGATGAAAAAGGAAAACAATTCTATATGAAATATAAAAATATGTTTATATATATATGCTTTTACTTATTCAACCACTTATAATGATATGTGGCCTAAGAATATGTCTTTATGAAATCAAGCTGTTGTTTTGTTTTTGTTTTTTTTTAAACAAGTGTTCCTGCAGGTAGCAAATACATTTGCTTTTCCTGTGGCTACTCCAGGAAATACACTGAATATTGCTGATTTCACCATAGCAGCAGCATAATGCAGAACTCAATACAAAATAAAAAAGAACACTAGGCCATCATTTTTAGTTCCTTTTATACTGACAAAACTTGTTCAGAGCAAGGAACAGTTTTATTTTTTACAAATAGAGAGAGGATTTTAGTGTCTATTTTGGAATAGTAGGTAGCATCTCAGCTGTTTGGGGCCGCTCTGGGCACTTTAAAATTAATGTGTTGGGCCTAACAAAGGGCATATTTTCCTTTTGCATCAAAAGTAGATGCTGGTTCCCAGCAGATACAACATGTTTCTACAAGTATGGCACTTATTTATTATTCCAAGTAGGAAATGGAGACATTTGCCTTCTAGAGACTCAGCTCTTAAGTTAGTCAAACGAAAGCGGCAAGTAAACCTCAGTGACTCACATGCCCACACAGGAACAAGCGGATTTCTCATGAGTTGTATTCAACTTATGGCTAAATAATGCTATGTTAACTTCCCATCTGTGGGACATATAATTCTACAAGATGAATATGGGCTTTGAAGCCAGAGAGCTCTTAGCTCAAATCCCAGTTCTACCATTTTACTAGTTGTGTGTCATTTAGAAAGTCCATTTATTGCTCTAGAATTCATTTCCTCTGTAAAATGGGGACAGTATTACATATCTCATAGAGTTAATATGAGGATTATGTTATCCTCATGAACTTAGCAAAAGAGCTGGTATACAGTAAGCACTTAATGAACGGTGATTATCATCTGTCCCCGCTGAAATTTTTTTCTTCTTTTTTTAATTTTATTTATTTTTTTACTTTACAATACTGTATTGGTTTTGCCATACATCAACATGAATCTGCCACGGGTATACATAAGTTCCCACTCCTGAACCCCCCTCCCACCTCCCTCCCCATACCATCCCTCTGGGTTATCCCAGTGCACCAGCCCTAAGTATCCTGTATTCTGCATCGAACCTAGACTGGCGATTCAGTTCTTATATGATAGAATACATGTTTCAATGCCATTCTCCCAAATCATCACCCCCTCTCCCTCTCCCACAGAGTCAAAAAGTCTGTTCTGTACATCTGCGTCTCTTTTGCTGTCTCACATACAGGGTTATCGTTACCATCTTTCTAAATTCCATATATATGTGTTAGTATACTGTATTGGTGTTTTTCTTTCTGGCTTTCTTCACTCTGTATAATAGGCTCCAGTTTCATCCACCTCATTAGAACTGATTCAAATGTATTCTTTTTGATGGCTGAGTAATACTCCATTGTGTATATGTACCACAGCTTTCTTATCCATTCATCTGCTGATGGACAGTTACCTACTATCTAAGCATCTTTCAGTTCTTATCAAACTTTACATTAGTATCATAAAATCATCTAATGTTTCTCAGACTGTATAGAGTAACAAAAGAAATACACTCAAGAAACTGGAAAACTTTTGAGATACAATTTTTTACGTATAGAAAATTAACTGTGCATTAACTCTTAAAGTACTACAACACAGAACTGGTTACAAAATTTTAAAAGAACACAATATTAATCTACAATTAATATATCATATTAGTTGTTTCAACCTAAGGCATTTCAAAGGCCTGAGTTGTTCCCGGCTTGATTTTACAGAATTCCTTTTCCTATTCTTATTAAAACTTAAAAGATTCTTAAGTACAATTTCTTGTCACTTCTTTTGAGATCTTCAAAAAATCAAGAGCTCTACTGAGTTATCCCATGATGACTGACACATGAGACAATTTCCTATACATGTTGTCTTTTTGATATTCAAACCCATTTCAAATTAAGTTGACAGATTTGCCATTACTTTCATGCAAATATTTTCTGAATGTCTGCGTATAAATGTAGCAAAACAGCCTTCTGGAATAACTGTGTGTGTCCCCATAAAAGGTTTCCCTTATGCACATATAGCTCACAGTAACAGCATATAATTGACTTGAATTTTCATTAGATGGCTTTTCTTCTTATAGTTGTTTATACCCAGTTCACAGGCCAGGTCAATCTGCATCCTCTACAAGTAATCAAATAATGTGATCAGCCTTGAAAATCTCATCAGATATATTTTCTAACATATATTCTTTGTCCAGAATAATCTTAATAATATTGCAAAATAGAATGCTACTCAGAACACTGGTATTTTATACTGTTTCAAGGATTGTAGAGAAACAAATTGTTACAGTGACTTTAGTACTTTCCATGATAGTATAATTAAGGCCTAGTTTTAGTCTTAAAGGAGGGCCAAATAGGCTTTGAATCACTAAAAAAGAATAGCTTTAACTGAAAGTGGTAGAGCATCTTGACCACCACAGTAATGAGCCTCTGCAGTCAAAGTGAATTTAGCCCATTCTGTAACTGACACTGTTCATAAAACAATTTAAAACCATTTCATGCTTTGTTAGTATGCACAATTTCCAAACTATTAAGTAAACCATCAACGTCAAGAACAGAGGTTTATAATCATTGAAATGGACTCTCAAAATAAACAACCTACTACTCTGTAAAACTGTTTTTCCTGATGCTGGAACCAGCATTGTGAAATGGCTTTGAAATCCAACAGAACTAAAGATTTCTCCTGTAGGTCACAGTTTGGCAAAGGTGTCTTCATCCAAATGAAGTTAGGCTCATGGAAAATCTTTCTAGTATCTGTGTTTGAGTCCCAATGACAGGAGTACAGACTACTTCTTTGCATGAACTTTTATTTATGTATTCCAAAATGTAATAAAATCTTCTTAGCATGTGAATCCCAACAAGGAGTTTTATAACACTCGTCTGACTACCAAAGCAACCAATTTAACTGAATGTATCCATTTTATAAGATGGAGGTCTTTTCTATTGCTTAATAAGGTTGTTTACAGTGAGTTTGTACTATATATTATCTGTGTATTTTTATCTTTTTTTTTCCATACAAATAAAATTGCAACCTTATTAATATTGATAGATGTGGAACAAACCAGTTTTCAATAAAGTGGTTCTTTCTTCAACAATGACAACAACCACAACAAAACTATGCTAAAACTATACTGAAGTTCCCCTACAGAAAGCCAAAAATTCAAAAGAACCAAGCAGTAACACTCCACACTGCCCTCAGACATCCGTAACTAGATTAACTCCTTGTGACTTACTTAAACTCTCTACCCCAAAAAAGTTTTCAGAAAGACTTTTTCCTAGCACTTCTTCCTGTCATCCATAAATCTGCTTTCTGTCACTAAGTTATAGATTAATGATGTCTAAGCTTTTTTGATCAAGCATTCCCATTCACACACAAAAAAAAATTCAGCATCCATACCCAATGTATTTATCTATACATTACATATAAGTACTAATCCTAGCCTTTAAATATTATTAAACCTAAGTTTTTATTTTCTTAAATAAAATTTTAAAATATCAGTAGAAGTTTTAACATTTTTCATAGACTCCCCGGATCATCCTGCATGCCTCCTGGCTACCCCACTTTGGAGTAATAAATCAATTATGGATCATTAGTAATGGAAGAGGCAAAACATACTTTTGGTTAAAAACCTTAATTGTTAAAACAAAAGGGAAAAGACAGAAAGAAAATACTAGGTCAAAAATAGTATAAGTGTGTTGAACATCACTATATGCCAGGCACTTCACATAAAGTAGCTCACTTAATCTCCAAAAGAACTCTTAAAGGAAGCATCACTTTTCGCTCTTATATACATGAGGAAATTAGGATCTGCGTAATTACACTTAAATTCTAGGTCTCAAAACCCATGATTATCAGAAGACTGGAAGTAAGTAAAGAGGAAAATTAAACTATCAAATATCTGTCTTTTGTATATTTCAATCTTAATCTATTCCCACAAAGAAGAGAAGACTAAGGATCCACTAATTACCTGGTACTTCTAATCGTCAAAATATAGCATATTCTGTAAATTTATTTCAAGGTGCTAGGGATAAAGGGTGAAGAGAGAGTGTCAGTCTCTCAGTTATGTCTGACTCTTTGTAAATCCAAGGACTGAAGCCCACCAGTCTTCTCTGCCCATGGAACTCTCCAAGTAAGAATACTAGAGTGGGTTGCTTCCCAACCCAGGGATCAAACACAGGTCTCCTACACTGAAGACAGATTCTTTGTCATCTGAGCCACCAAGGAAGTCCAGGGATAGAGGGTAAAATATACTAAATTACTATCAGTAGTTGAGAAAATCATCAATTACCCTTTGATTGCCTATCATTTCTTAATCAGATAACATGGATCCAACAAAGTCTTTAGAATCTCTACAAACAATTTTTAGTACTGAGATGCCCTATATTAAACATGCAAATGCCAGCATCTCCAATAATTCCCACAATCAGAGTATTAAGAATGTAGTAATATCTCCTTTGTCTGATTTAATTAGGTTAATTACAGACCTACACAAATTGGGTAGCTTATAGGTCCACATATCCTAATATATTATGTAAAATGTAAGCAAAAAAATATTACATACTACATACATTCATAAACACATATGCTTATTTGCATGATTCTCTTATAGCCCCAAATATTATTGATTTAAGGTTGGAAAAGAGCATGACTTCAATCAGTTCAGTTCAGTCAGTCATGTCTGACTCTGCGACACCATGGACTGCAGCACGCCAAGCCTCCCTGTCCATCACCAACTCCCAGAGTTTACTCAAACTCATGTCCATTGAGTCGGTGATGCCATCCAACCATCTTGTCCTCTGTCATCCCTTTTCCTCCTGCCTTCAATCTTCCCCAGCATTAGGGTCTTTTCAAATGAGTCAGTTCTTCGCATCAGGTGGCCAAAATATTGGAGTTTCAACTTCAACATCAGTCCTTCCAAGGAATGTTCAGGACTGATTTCCTTTAGGATTGATTGGTTGGCTCTCCTTGCAGTTCAAGGGACTCCCAAGGGTCTTCTCCAACACCACAGTTCGAAAGCATCAATTCTTCAGCACTCAGCTTTCTTTATAGTCCAACTCTCACATTCATATGACTACTGTAAAAACTATAGCTTTGACTAGAAGGACCTTTGTTGACAAAGTAATGTCTCTGCTTTTTGATATGCTATCTAGGTTGGCCATAAAATTTTCTTCCAAGGAGCAAGCGTCTTTTAATTGCATAGCTGCTATCATCATCTGCAGTGATATTGGAGTGTAAAAAAATAAATTGTATCATTGTTTCCCCATCTAATTGCCATGAAGTGATGGGACCAGATGCCACGATCTTGGTTTTCTGAATGTTGAGATTTAAGCCAACTTTTTCACTCTCCTCTTTCACTTTCATCAAGAGGCTCTTCAGTTCTTCACTTTCTGCCATAAAGGTGGTGTCATCTGCACATCTGAAATTATTGTTTTTTCTCTCAGCAATCTTGATTCCAGTTAGTGCTTCATCCAGCCCAGCATTTCTCATGATGCACCCTGCACATAAGTTAAATAAGCAGGGTGACAATAAGAGTACATACAGCCTTGACATACTCTTTTTCCTATTTGAAACCAGTCTGTTGTACCATGTCCAGTTCTAACTGTTGCTTCCTAATTTGCATACAGATTTTTCAAGAGGCAGGTCAGGTCATCTGGTATTCCCATCTCTTTCAGAATTTTCCAGAGATTGTTGTGCTCCACACAGTCAAAGGCTTTGGCATAGTCAATAAAGCAGAAGTAGATATTTTTTTGGAACTCTTGCTTTTTTCATGATTCAGTGGATGTTGGCAATTTGATCTCTGGTTCCTTTGCCTTTTCTAAATCCAGCTTGAACATCTGGAAGTTCACGGTTCACATACTGTTGAAGCCTGGCTTGGAGAATTTTAAGCATTACTTTATTAGCATATGAGATGAGTGCAATTGTGCAGTAGTTTGAGCATTCTTTGGCATTGCCTTTCTTTGGGATTGGAATGAAAACTGACCTTTCCCAGTTCTGTGGCCACTGCCTAGTTTTCCAAATTTGCTGGCATATTGAGAGCAGCACTTTCACAGCATCATCTTTTAGGATTTGAAACAGCTCAACTGGAATTTCATCACCTCCACTAGCTTTGTTCATAGTGATGCTTCCTAAGGCCCACTTGACTTCACATTCCAGGATGTCTAGCTCTAGGTGAGTGATCACACCATCGTGGTTATCTGGGTCATAAAGAGCTTTTTTGTATAGTTCTTCTGTGTAGTCTTGCCACTTCTTAATATCTTCTGCTTCTGTTGGGTCCATACCATTTCTGTCTTTTATTGAGCCCATCTTTGCATGAAATGTTCCCTTGGTATCTCTAATTTTCTTAAAGAGATCTCTTCAATCAATATAGATAATATATAGACTTCAATCAATATAGATAATAAAAAGAACTAACTCTAATGATCATAAGCAGTGATATATTTTAATTTTTTTATAGAAATAGCACTAAGATAATAGCATTTTCACGAAAATATAAGAATACACAGAATTTTTCCAAAAACTTACTCAACTATGGAAAATAATTCCCCAAAGTCTATACTATCAAGTTAAGAATGTAAAAGAAATTTGATTTTCTAAGTATAAACATTGCCCTCATACTTTTAGTTTATTTTATAATTCACATAAAAATATTAACAGTTCTAGTGACTATTATCCAAACAAATATGCAGTCTGTATGGACAAGACTATATATAGAATATTAATAAATGATGACATACTAGTATAATTAAACAAAGTCATAGAATAGAGAAGTAGGAAATTATTTATTTTTAAAAACTCCAGCATCATAAAAACAAAATTCTCTTAAGTCACATTTTTCAGGAGTAATTTAAACCAGATTCAAATAGGATTCCAAGATTACTCAGTTCAAATAAGAAAGTTCTATTCTCTTATAGAAAAAATAAAATTCATTACCAAATTACATTGCTTTTATATGATAATAAAATACAAAGCCTCACAAAATCAAGAAGTTAATAAAATATGCAAAATTATAATAATGGTAAAATTTAGAAAACTCTTCATGTACCAGTATCTGTGCTAAGTATTTTATTATCACTTTAAATCATCACAAGCACTGCAAAAGTTAGATACTATTTGTGTCCCCATTTCTAAGCAGAAAAACTGTGATGATTAAGAAATATTACCAAGGTCACATCACTAATGAAATAGCCAGACTTTGACTCCAAGCTGTCTTACTCTGGACCTTTCTCTATGAACTATTACATATATACAGTGCCTGAGTGCTAAGTTGCTTCAGTCTTGTCCTACTCTTTGCGATGCTTTGAACTGTATACCACCAGGCTCCTCTGTCCATTGGATTCTCCAGGCAAGAATACTGCAGTGGGTTACCATGCCCTCCTACAGGGGAGCTTTCTGATCCAGGAATAGAACTGGAGTTTCCTGCATCTCCTGCATTGTCAGATGGGTTCTTGACCTCTAGCACCACTGTAAGACAGTTCAAATACTAGCAATGAATACCCTAGTATCTAGTACTCTAAGACTAGCTTCGCAATTCCTCCCAGGTAAACATTCTAAAAACTTCTTTAATCTACCTGGTGTATGCCTCAAATATTAAAAAAGATGATTCTGCACATCCATTTAATTCCGTAACACAAATTGATGCATGCAATGTTTAATTTGCTTACTTATTCACTCATTCTTAAGCAATAAAATACATGAAGTGACTAGCTGCAGAAAGTGTAAGATTTAAAAGGACAGACTTTGGAGTCAGATCCATGAGGGTTCACAACACACCTCTGGCTCTTTCTAGCTAATCCACTAGTTGATTCATTTTTAGCTGAATTCTAGCTGGTCAACTATAATCAACTGATCTCTCCAAGTTTTTTCTTTTTCTATAAATGGAGATAATAACACCTGCCTCATAAAGCAGCTATATGAGTTAAAATAATATATGTAAAATGTTCAATACAGAGCTTGGGACATGGCAAGCTTACAAAATGTGATGCTTATGATTATTTGCAGGGGATCTAGAGTTAACAGTTTGTCCTATGGTACAAGAACAAAGAAAAGGTAATTGACCTCTTAAGTAAACAAAACTGGGCCTTGGCCTGAAACATGAATAAAATGTTAAACCTAGTCTCCTGATTTCTATAAGTCTCTACAGCACTTGATCATGTATCTGCTTATAGAACATTTCTCTTCTCTCTAGGTCATTTCATTGTTTTATCACTAACAAGTGATTTGTTTTCTTTTTTTTTTTTTTCATTTCCTGAGCCCTGTTTAAAAGTTCTTGGCATAGCTACCCTTATGAGTACCCAAGTAGTTTGTTTTCCCCTAGTTCCCAGGTGGCTCAGTGGTAAAGAATCCACCTGCAATTCAGGAGACACCGGTTCGATCCCTGGGTCAGGAAGATAGGCTGCAGAAGGAAATGGCAACCCATTCCAGTATTCTTGGCTGGGAAACTCCATGGACAGAGAAGCCTGGCAGGTTACAGTCCATGGGGTCACAAAAGAGTCAGATACAACTTAGCAACTAAACAACAAGTACAATACTTAGATTTTGTACTTGATACTCTAGGATTCATTTTACTATGTAACAATCTGCATTAAACATCTTCCTGCTGCTGCTGCTGTGGCATCAATTCAGTCGTGTCCAACTCTGTGTGACCCCATAGATAGCAGCCCACCAGGCTCCCTGTCCCTCGGATTCTCCAGGCAAGAACACTGGAGTAGGTTGCCATTTCCTTTTCCAATGCATGAAAGTGAAAAGGGAAAGTGAAGTCGTTCAGTCATGTCTGACTCTTAGCAACCCCATGGACTGCAGCCTACCAGCCTCCTCCATCCATGGGATTTTTCAGGCAAGAGTACTTTCCTAGAATAAGCCTAAAGATTATTGAAAAGACCACCAGAAAGGAAAAGAAAACTTTGTATATTACCATAACCTCTGCACAAGATTTACCAATGTATACACAGCCTTTCAATGAAAAATGAAAGTAAAACTGGAACCCAGTTGGTTCCCCATGATTTAGTTTAAAACAGTAAGCACACTGACTGTAATGTACAAGTGACTTGTCAAATATGAATATAAAATGTCACCACATTGTCTTACCCACTTCAGATTCCATAATCTGTCCCCCTCCCATTTATACTTCTTTAAACTCCTAATTAGCTCTTTTCTTCAAATAGCTACAGTGAAACCATAACTTAAGAGAAAGGGCTATTTCATCAACATCTGTAATAAACACTAAAAAAGTTTTAGTTTTACTTAACATAATGAGCAATTAATAGAAAAGTGTGAAATTCTTCATATACTATTTTTTAATTAATTTTTATTGGAGTATAATTGTTTTACAGTGTTGTATTAGTTTCTACTGTACAGCAAAGTGAATCAGCTGTATGTATAAGATAGCCCCTCTTTTCTGGAATTCTTTTGCATTTAGGTCACTACAAAGGACGGAATAGGGTTCAGCAGTATATAGTTAATGTATAGCTATAACCCTGAGCTATACATTAGATTCTCATTATTTATTTATTTTGAGCTATTTCGAATCTGAAAGATGATGCTGTGAAAGTGCTGCATTCAATGTGCCAGCAAATTTGGAAAACTGACTGGAAAAGGTCAGTCAGTTTTCATTCCAATCCCAAAGAAAGGCAATGCCAAAGAATGCTCAAACTACCACACAATTGCACTCATCTCACACGCTAGTAAAGTAATGCTCAAAACTCTCCAAGCCAGGGCTTTAACAATACATGAACCATGAACTTTCAGATGTTCAAGCTGGTTTTAGAAAAGGCAGAAGAACCAGAGATCAAATTGCCAACATCCACTGGATCATCAAAAAAGTGAAAGAGTTCCAGAAAAACATCTATTTCTGCTTTATTGACTACGCCAAAGCCTTTGACTGTGTGGATAACAATAAACTGTGGAAAATTCTGAAAGAGATGGGAATACCAGACCACCTGACCTGCCTCTTGAGAAATCTATATACAAGTCAGGAAGCAACAGCTAGAACAGGACATGGAGCAACAGACTGGTTCCAAATAGGAAAAGAGGTACGTCACGGCTATATATGGTTACCCTGCTTATTTAACTTCTATTCAGAGTACATCATGAGAAACGCTGGGCTGGAAGAAGCACAAGCTGGAATCAAGATTGCTGGGAGAAATATCAATAACCTCAGAAATGCAGATGACACCACCCTTATGGCAGAAAGTGAAGAGGAACTAAAAAGCGTCTTGATGAAGGTGAAAGAGGAGAGTGAAAAAGTTGTTTTAAAGCTCAACATTCAGAAAAGCAAGATTATGGCATCTGGTCCCATCACTTCATGGGAAATAGATGGGGAAACAGTGGAAACAGTGTCAGACTTTATTTTGGGGGGCTCCAAAATCACTGCAGATGGTGATTGCAGCCATAAAATTAAAAAACACTTACTCCTTAGAAGGAAAGTTATGACCAAACTGGAAAACATATTCAAAAGCAGAGACATTACTTTGCCAACAAAGGTCTGTCTAGTCAAGGCTATAGTTTTTCCAGTGGTCATTATGGATGTGAGAGTCGGACTGTGAAGAAAGCTGAGTGCCAAAGAATTGATGCTTTTGAACTGTGGTGTTGGAGAAGACTCCTGAGAGTCCCTTGGACTGCAAGGAGATCCAACCAGTCCATTCTAAAGGAGATTAGTCTAGAAAAGCAAGATTATGGCATCTGGTCCCATCACTTCATGGGAAATAGATGGGGAAACAGTGGAAACAGTGTCAGACTTTATTTTGGGGGGCTCCAAAATCACTGCAGATGGTGATTGCAGCCATAAAATTAAAAAACACTTACTCCTTAGAAGGAAAGTTATGACCAAACTGGAAAACATATTCAAAAGCAGAGACATTACTTTGCCAACAAAGGTCTGTCTAGTCAAGGCTATAGTTTTTCCAGTGGTCATTATGGATGTGAGAGTCGGACTGTGAAGAAAGCTGAGTGCCAAAGAATTGATGCTTTTGAACTGTGGTGTTGGAGAAGACTCCTGAGAGTCCCTTGGACTGCAAGGAGATCCAACCAGTCCATTCTAAAGGAGATTAGTCCTGGGTGTTCATTGGAAGGACTGATGTTAAAGCTGAAAACTTCAATACTTTAGCCACTTCACGAGAAGAGTTGACTCACTGGAAAAGACTCTGATGCTGGGAGGATTGGAGGCAGGAGGAGAAGGGGACAGTAGAGGATGAGATGGCTGGATGGCATCACTGACTTTACGGATGTGAGTCTGAGTGAACTCCGGGAGTTGGTGGTGGACAGGGAGGCCTGGCGTGCTGCAATTCATGAGGTCGCAAAGAGTCAGACACAACTGAGTGACTGAACTGAACTGAATAGTTCATACACTTTAAATTCAAGTGAAAATAATAATGGCTTTGAAAGAGGAACATTTTTTATTAGGAATATAAAATAGGAACAGATTACATGGTTCAAGTTGTGTTTAATTCAGAGTGTTCTGTGTGGTTCCCATATATCACAATTAATGTTATTCACTATTAAGTTTGAAGCTTTGACTAGCTATCAGTACTTACTGAAATTTTGTCCTCCCTATTCAATACTAAATAAAATTAACCATTCTACTTTAGGATACTAAATTGTATAAATTCCTGCCAACACCTGATAGAGCAGAAATAATGACTAGAACCATCAGCAATTTTCTAAATGAAAAGGAATTTTTAAACACCTACTTATTTTATATTAGTTATATAAAAGAATTATTTTTGGAAATAAAGTTGCTAAGCTTGATCAAGTAGCTTTCTTTTTTTTAAATGAGTAGACTAGGTTTGTCCAGCATAACAGTTTGAGAAAAACTCCTTCAGAGATCCTCTTAGAGGTGATTAGAAGGAGCCCCAGTAAAGGTAAAATCTATAAAGTCAATAGATAACAATCAGCTTAAATTGTTTCCATCAGTAAATGTCAATCTTTATTACAGGGCAGAATTTAATTAATTTTGTTTTATTTAATAAATATTTTAATAAAATGTAGTTCCTATACTAGATAATATCCTATATTTCTAAATAGTTCAAAGTGTTAAAGATTATTTATGACAGGAACATGTTGCCAATATATATACTAGGTTTTTTCTCCTTCTAAATTATATCTCTTAAATGCTATAGGTCCAATTGACCCTGAATATATGAATGAAAGTTGAGCACTAAAGAAATGATTCTTTTGAACTATGGTATTGGAGAAGACTCTTCAGAGTCCCTTGGACTGCAAGGAGATCCAACCAGTCCATTCTAAAGGAGATTGGTTCTGGGTGTTCATTGGAAGGACTAATGCTAAAGCTGAAACCCCAATACTTTGGCCACCTCATGTGAAGAGTTTACTCATTGGAAAAGACTCTGATGCTGGGACAGATTGGGGGCAGGAGGAGAAGGGGACAACAGAGGATGAGATGGCTGGATGGCATCACTGACTTGATGGACATGAGTTTGGGTGAACTCCAGGAGTTGCTGGTGGACAGGGAGGCCTGGTGTGCTGCGATTCATGAGTTCACAAGGAGTCGGACACGACTGAGCAACCGAACTGAACTGAACTGAACTGATTGTGAATGAACTCCAGTCACTAAAGAATCCCATGAAAACTTACATAATACCAGTTAAGGTTATAGATTTTATTAGAAAGATTTTACTATTATATAACAATGATGGTTAATATATAATTATTCATCCACACACACACATCTCCCCCTCACAGTGTTAGCATAGTGTCTGGCACTGAATGGGCATGTTTGCTTAAAAAATCAGTAAGTGTGTAGAAACTCAAATATATGGAAATAAATCTAACTCTCAGAGAAAATACAACAATGGAGACAAGATATAAAGTAGAGAAGATTCATTATCGGCACAATTTCAGGGAAAAACATACATACAATCATCCAATAATGTCAAATTTAAAATGTATTGAACTAAATCAAATTAATTATCTAAATAACATTCCCTTCTGCCCCCAAATTTTCTCTATATATATACTCTTCTGCCCAAAATTCTCTAATTTTAATTAAATAAGTATTTCAATTTGCATAAGCAATTCAGGCAATATTTTTACAAATGAAGTGATTTGATTTCCTGGAACCTATTATACAGAGTGAAGTAAGCCAGAAAGAAAGACAGCAATACAGTATACTAACGCATATATATGGAATTTAGAAAGATGGTAACGATAACCCTGTATGAGAGACAGCAAAAGAAACACAGATGTATAGAACAGATTTTTTGACTCTGTGGGAGAGGGAGAGGGTGGGATGATTTGGGAGAATGGCACTGAAACATGTATAATATCATATAAGAAATGAATCGCCAGTCTAGGTTCGATGCAGGATACAGGATACTTGGGGCTGATGCACTGGGATGACACAGAGGGATGGTATGGGGAGGGAGGTGGGAGGGGGGTTCAGAATTGGGAACACGTGTACAGCTGTGGCAGATTCATGTTGATGTATAGCAAAACCAATACAATATTATAAAGTAAAAATAAATAAATAATAAAATTTTAAAAATCAAAAAAAGAACAAATACAAATATATGCATGATGTCAAATCAAATAAACAAATTCATTAGCACATAAAATTTGTATGAAGAAAAAAAGTCATGTGAAAGTTATTCCCAGTTCTGCAACTGAGATGGGAATTTAAAAAGATTTAAAACATTGCTAGTTTAATCAATCTCAGTGACTCTTTTTATTGGAGGGAAGTACTGATTTGATTTATAAAAGTTTAATTCCAAATTAGAACAGCTGTTGACATCCCTTATCAACTGTTATTTTGTTATACATGATAGGAAGATAAGCAGATAAGGTCACCTGCCTAGAATGGGATGCTACACATTATTTACAGCTCTAATTTTTGTTCAGTAATTGGTAGATGCCATTATCATTCTGCTTGCTAATGACTATGATACACTGCTAAGGCAAATTAGAGAAGTAAAATGTTCTCTTTTAGCAGTATTTCCTAAAAGTGATTCAATGAGTTTTAGTTGAATTAAGTACCATCATCTATATCACTTTGCTGAAAATGATCTGTATAATCAAAGCTGTTTTTTTCCAGTGAAAGAAAGTGAAGTCACTCAGTCACATCCCACTGGACTGTATCTGCGACCCTATGGACTGTAGCCCACCAGGCTCCTCCATCCAGGAATTTTCCAGGCAAGAGTACTGGAATGGGTTGCCATTTCCTTCTCCAGGAAATCTTCCTGACCCAGGGATAGAACCCAGGTCTCCCATATTGAAAGCAGATGCTTTTACAGTCTGAGCCACCAGGGAAGCCCCTATTGGTTTTTCCAATAGTCACATACATATGTGAGAATTGGATCATAAAAGAGGCTGAGTGCCGAAGAATTCATGCTTTCGAACTGTGGTGCTGGAGAAGACTCTTGAGGGTCCTTTGGTCTGCAAGGAGATCAAACCAAACAGTCCTAAAGGAAATCAACCCTGAATATTCAAAGGAAGAACTGATTCTGAAGTTGAAGCTCCAATACTTTGGCCACTATATGTGAAGAGCCCACTTATTGGAAAAGACCTTGATGCTGGGAAAGATTGAAGGCAAAAGGAGAAGGGGTGGCAGAGGATGAGAAGTTAGATAGCATCACCAATTCAATGAACATGAATCTGAGAACTCCAGGAGATTGTGAAGGACAGGAGAGCCTAGTGTGCTGCAGTCCATGGGGTTGCAAAGAGTAGGGCATGGCTTAGCAACTGAACAACAACTAATATCATAATTTACCCAAGATAGTCTAACACTAAAAACACATCACCCATGAAAAGAACTTGAATAGAATGAAATTTGTGTATTTGTTTGACCCCGGTCTCTTTCACTAATTGTTCCTTCTGTAATGCAGTTTTGGGTAGAATGTAGTAAGCATTTCATGATCAGCAACTAAATGCCTACTATCTTTGAGAAAACATATATTTAAAGTTGTTCCTTTGAATTCAAAATGAAAGTAAAGTACTCCAAAGAAAAAGAAGAAGGTTATTTCTCAAAGTTTTGAGGGAGAAAACTGACTATTTAAGATTAACACATAAAAGACCAGAAGTTTCAAAATTATAAGGCCTTTTTCACTAGAAGAGAGAAGAATTAGCAACTAAGGAAATCCAATTATTGGCACTGTATGATGTATATGTACTTTCAAAGTTGGAAACATTTGAGTCACATGGGAGTCCAAATTGAATCATGTGGGAAATTAGGACAAGAATTTATTTTTTTACTACAAGAGTTTCTCAGGGACAGTTGCTGAGACCTGCACATACATAAAGGCCTTGATACAACTAAAAGTAAATAAAGTCTTCAATTCCTATAGTGGATAATTCAATGCCAAGTTCTAATGTGCACAGTTTCTCACAAAAAATCAAGCTGTCAAGAACTACAGTCATTTCTCAATGTCTAAAAATTTCAGTGTGTTTTTTAATTACCCCAGATGAGAATAAATTAATAGTTGACTAAAATCCATTTAAGTTAGAAGGCATTCACCTTTTTTATTCTGTTAAATCTTGTTTATTCTACTAGTTATATCAGCTATTGATAAGCAGTGTTACACAACAGAGCTTTGAAAACCAGAGTGTGCTGTACACATGAAGAAACACCATTTATAATTGCAGTGCCACATCTGAGGGAGACTCTCTAGGAGACATTGTGGATGTCATGAATTTTTCAGGGAGATAGAAGTTAAATGTCTTATTCTAACAGAAGTTTTCTGCTATGAGTAAGCAATGACTCTGCAAGATATTATTGTTATCATAGAACTTATCTTAATAAAGAGGTTTCTGAGGAAGGAGAACATAGTCAAAAGTTATAGCACAATTTTTTTCATTTTCCTCTCTAAAATATTACTGGATGCTAGGTGAAGGCACTTGCCATATTGTGGTATAGTATCACAGTCTTACAGTGTCTTATCTCCCAGCTGGCACTATTGCTGAGCCTCTAGCAGGCCATGCCACCATTCTACAAAGCCAACAGTTACTGAATAATATATACATGGTAAGACGAATAAATTCTATGAGTTTGAGATCACTGACACTGTACAAATGCCTATTAATCACAGGTCATGTTATGGGGATAATATGGAGATGGATTAGACATTTTATAAGTCCATAGATGGCACAAGCAGACGATATTAAGAAGAGGTGGCAAGAATACACAGAACTAAACAAAAAAGATTTTCATGACCCAGATAACCATGATGGTGTGACCACTCACCTAGAGTCAGACATCCTGGAGTGTGAAGTCAAGTGGGCCTTAGGAAGCATCACTACGAAAAAAGCTAGTGGAGGTGATTGAATTCCAGTGAACGATTTCAAATCCTAAAAGATAATACTGTGAAAGTGCTGTACTCAATATGCCCGTAAATTTGGAAAACTCAGCAGTGACCACAAGACTGGAAAAGGTCAGTTTTCATTCCAATCCCAAAGAAGGGTAATGATAAAGAATCTTCAATACTGCACAATTGCACTCATCCTACACGCTAGCAAAGTAATGCTCAAAATTCTCCTAGGCTTCAACAGTATGTGAACCGTGAACTTCCAGATGTTCAAGCTGGATTTAGAAAAGGCAGAAGAACCAGAAATCAAATTGCCAACATCCATTGGATCATAGAAAAAGCAAGAGAATTCCAGAAAAACACCTAATTCTGCTTTACTGATTATGCAAAGCCTTCATGTAGATCACAACAAACTGGAAAATTCTTCAAGAATTGGGAATACCAGATCACCTTACCTACCTCCTGAGAAATCTGTATGCAAATCAAGAAGCACCAGTTAGATCCAGATATGGAACAACAGACTGGCTCCAAATCAGGAAAGGAGTACATCAAGGCTGTCTATTGTCACCCTGCTTATTTAACTTAAATGCAGAGTACATCATGTGAAATGCCAGACTGGATGAAGCACACAATGGAATCAAGATTGCTGGGAGAAAAATCAATAACTTCAGATATGCAGATGACACCACCCTTATGGCAGAAAGTGAAGAGGAACTAAAGAGCTTCTTGATGAAGGTGAAAGAAGAGAGTGAAAAAGCTGGCTTAAAACTCAACAGTCATAAAATGAAGATCATGGCATTCAGTTCCATCACTTCATGGCAAATAGATGGAGAAACAATGGAAACAGTGACAGACTTTATTTTCTTGGACTCCAAAACCACTGCAGATGGTGACCAGCCATGAAATTAAAAGATACTTGCTCCTTGGAAGAAAAGCTGTGACCAACCTAGATAGCATTTAAAAAGCAGAGATAATACTTTGCTGGCAAAGGCCCATCTAGAAAAAGCAACGGTTTTTCCAGTAGTCATTTATGGATGTGAGAGCTGGACTGTAAAGAAAGCTGAGCACTGAAGAATTGATGCTTTTGAACTGTGGTGTTGGAGAAGACTCTTGAGAGTCCCTTGGACTGCAAGGAGATCCAACCAGTCCATCCTAAAGAAAATCAATCCTGAGTATTCATTGGAAAGACTGATGCTGAAGCTGAAACTCCAATACTTTGGCCATCTGATGGGAAGAACTGTGTCATTGGAAAAGACCCTGATGGTGGGAAAGGTTGAAGGCAGGAGGAGAAGGGGGAGACAGAGGATGAGACTGTTGGATAGCATCACTGACTCAATGGACATGATTTTGTGCAAGCTCAGGGAGTTGGTGATGGATAGGGAAGGCTGGCATGCTGCAGTCCATAGGGTCACAAAGAGTCGGACATGAAAGAGCAACTGAACTGAACTGAACTGAACTGAAATATGGCAGAATCACTGCAAAGAGAAAGCAAATCAATATTTGGATTTTGAGTTTTGTGAAGACACAGCACTGCCTACCCCATCCACAAAAAGCTAGGTAGCCACTATGTCCACGTTGTACAGAAATTCCCTGATCAAGCCCCAGGGGTAATTTGTCCACCTATAAAGTTTTTCCTTATCTACTGTGGATCTCTTTGGTAGGTATTAATGTTGGACAGGAATAGCTTTACACTCCATGACAACTCCAAGAGCTCTTCTCCAGATCTCCTTGTCACCAACTTCACAAGTTTTTTGTTTTTTTTTGTTTTTCTTTCCAAGTTCCAAACAAGCCAGTCAGTGTGTTAGGCACTGATGATAAATGAATGTATATGATACCTTAGGACATCTCTACTTCTCCTCCAATTTAAAACTATATGCAAGGCTCAGAGTTCAGTCCATTGGAAGAATTTCCCCTCCTGTGGTCTTTCATGGTTATCCCAACTGTGGTACAGCACCTACCCCCTACAGTTGATTCCAGTGTACCATGCAAATCCATCCACAAATCAGAACCACACATTTTCTTTCTCTAATAACAAGGAATAGAGTTTCCTATTTCCTTCATATGAAACTCTGCATGAAGCTATAAGTATGCATTGAGGAAGAGGCAGAAAAGTAGCAGGACCAAGTACCTTGGAAATACATCACCTACTTAAGCAGTTTACCTGTGAATTCTGGGCCTTTTCAGGTCCACTCTTAAGACTCACATCTATAGATTTATAATGAGATGCTACTGGGTACATCCAATTTTATGGCTCTCTATATTAGATAACACCTGGTTCATGATGGGCAGTTCAGGTCACATACTCACTTTGTGCCCCATGGTCAGATAGGTGTTCAGTCCCTACAAGGATCCATAAGCAAGCTAGAAAAATGTCTTTTAAGTGGAAATAGTTATTGACAAAAGAAGGGTCTATGCTTTGGTATCTGCCAGAAGTTCCAAATAGTATCTGTGGCACATACATATTGAAAACATCAAGCTTTCTTTCTGGGTAGGAATTCATGGGAAGAACAGTTTGTTCTGCAGATAAAACCTCTCTCTTTCACCTGGCCTTTTTCAAACTGGCAGCCTTAAAATTTACTGAGCCAATGGGCAGCAGCAGCCCACATAAAGGTAGTACATGCTGCACTCAAAATCCAAAGAGGCTCACCAAGCATTACACCTCACTTAGTGACAGACAGGGTTCAAGGTTTCAAGGCTTTTAAAGAAATAGCCTGACTTCGTTTTTCTACCATATTCTGACATGCCTATATGTTGCTAAGGTGACTAGGATACTTGCTACTTCCTGCTCATTAAGTTAAATTAGAATAATATTTTATGTTCTATTGATATAAAGGAAACCCAATCCCTTTGGATTATGTGTGTCAGTGATCAGTTGATTACTACTTATGGTAAAATTGTAAATGCCACATAAATGCAAATGATTTCTAATTTTTCCTTACCAACAGAAATGGAAAATATAACACTTCCAGAGGGGTTGTTCTAGTTTACTCCTATAAAGTTACCATAATTGGAACTACGTGTGCAATTAGCATCACCACCTGAGCAAATGTTCTGGTGCAAAGATTAATGGCAAAAACATAATCCTGTATTCCATGACCTGTGTGATGCTTGCACTTGCCAAGCAGTCACGTTAAACAAGAACAATCTTATTTTAGTCCTTTATGGTGGTACTAATCACTGAAGTTTTCTCAGAAAGGTGGCATTACTTTTGGTTTTCTATCTTGGGTGAGGTATGTGATGCCACTCCAGGAACTTCTATTTGATCTTTTTTCATCATAATAGCCCAGGTGGCACTATTGGTAAAGAACCCACCTGCCAATGCTGGAGACATAAGAGACACAGGTTCGATCCCTGGATTGAGAAGATACCCTGGAGAAAGCCATGGCAACCCTCTCCAGTATTCTTGCCTGGAGAATCCCATGGACAGACAGAGTCTGGCAGGCTACCATCCATGGGGTCGCAAAAAGTTGGACACGACTGAAGTGACATAGTAATCATAATAGCCTTCATTCTGTAGATCAGGAAACCAATATGTCAATCTGCCAGGTACTGATTATATCTACTCCAAGTATACATTCAGCAATAGGGAATATCCTGTTGTACTCAGAACATTACCATTTATCTCAAGATCTCCATAAATCTTTACTCTGATTGTATAGTAGTATGATAGCATTCAAGTTCTCGGGTTCAGTATATATTGTTATCTAGAATCAAATAACTCAGAGGGTCTGAGTATTTCCCTGTCTTCAGTGTTCCAGTCACCCTGAAAGAAGACTACAGGGCTCTGTACGTTGTGAACATTTCCTATTCCTGCTGGCTTTCATGGGGTCATCCCTGCATGAGATGGTAGGGCTATTGTTGTTTATCACTAAGTCATGTCTGACTCTTTCTCAGCATTGTAGACTATAGATCATCAGTCTCCTCTGTCCATGGCATTTCCCAGGCAAGAATACTGTAACGGGTTGCCATTTCCTTCTTGAAGGGATCTTCTGACCCAGGAATCAAATCCACATCTCCTGCACTGGCAGGCAGATTCTTTACCACTGAGCTACCTGGGAAGTCTGGTTGTAGTGTAGTATCTACCTATTTACAGATGGTCTCATTAAACCATAAATATCCACCCATAAATCAAGTCCATAAATCATAAATTAGGTTTTTTCTCTTTCTCTAGGAATATGTTTAGATATATTGTGGGGGGAAATTACAACACACACCCATAGGTACATTGCAAAGTCCTTTTAGAAAGGGGCCAGACTTCTGCCTCATCAGAGAGGCTCTGGGTGTGAATTGACATATATACATAACACCTGTTGATATTCAATCGCTAAGTCATGTTCGACTCTTTGTGACCCCGTGGACTGCAGCACACCAGGGTTTTCTGTCCATCACTATCTCCCTGAGTTTCCTCAAACTCACTGAATCATTGATGTCCATTGAATCAGTGATGCCATCCAATCAAATGATCCTTTATCACCCGCTTCTCTTCCTGCCTTCAATTTTTCCCAGCATCAGGGTCTTTTCCAATGAGTCAGTTCTTTGCATCAAGTGGCCAAAGTATCAGAGGTTCAGCTTCAATATAAGTCCTTCCAATGAATATTCAGGGTTCATTTCCCTTAGGATTGACTGGTTTCATCTCCTTGCTGTTCAAGGACTCTCAAGAGTCTTCTCCAGCACCACATTTTGAAAGTGTCTCAATTCTTCAGCACTCACCCTTCTTTATGGTCCAACTCTCACATCCATATATATAGAAAAACTATAGCTTGCACTATACAGACCTTTGTTGGCAAAGTGGTGTCTCTGCTTTTTATTTTTTTTATTTTTATTTTTTTTTAATTTTTACTTTATTTTACTTTACAGTACTGTATTGGTTTCGGCATACATTGACATGAATCCGCCATGGGTGTACATGAACTCCCAAACATGAACCCCCTCTCCCACCTCCCACCCACATCATCCCTCTGGATCATCCCCATACACCAGCCCCAAACATCCTGCATCCTGCATCGAACATAGACTGGCGATTCATTTCTTACATGATAGTATACATATTTCAATGCTATTCTCCCAAATCATCCCACCCTCTCCCTCTCCCTCTCCCTCAGAGTCCAAAAGTCCACTCTACACATCTGTGTCTCTTTTGCTGTCCTGCATACAGCGTCCTCATTATCATCTTTCTAAATTCCATATATGTGTGTTAGTATACTGTATTGGTGTTTTTCTTTCTGTCTTACTTCACTCTGTATAATCAATTCCAGTTTCATCCATCTTATTAGAACTGATTCAAGTGTATTCCTTTTAATGGCTGAATAATACTCCATTGTGTATATGTACCACAGCTTTCTTATCCATTCATCTGCTGATGAACATCTAGGTTGTTTCCATGTCCTGGCTATTATAAACAGTGCTGTGATGAACATTGGGGTACATGTGTGCTTTTTAAAACACTGTCTAGGTTTGACATAGTATATCAAATATTAATTTTAATATCATGGCTGCACCCAACTGTCCACATTGATTTTGGAGCACAAGAAAATGAAATCTGACACTGTTTCCATATTTTCCCTATCTACATGCCATGAAGTGATAGGACCAGATGCCATGATATTAGTTTTTTGAACGTTGAGTTTTAAGCAAACTGTTTCACTCTCCTCTTTCACCTTCATCAACAGGCTCTTTAGTTTCTCTTTGCTTTCTGCCATAAGGTGGTGTCACGCATATCTGAGGTTACTGATATTTCTCCCGGCAATCTTGATTACTTCCAGCTTGTGCTTCATCTATCCTGGCATTTTGCATGACATACTCTGCATGTCAGTTAAATAAGCAGTGTGACAATATACAGCCTTAACATACTCCTTTCCCAATTTTGAACCAGTGTTTCTCCATGTCTGATTCTAACTGTTGCTTCTTGTCCTGTATACAGGTCTTTCAGGAGGCAGGTAAGGTGGTCTGGTATCCCATCTCTTTAAGAATCAGTTCAGTTCAGTCACTCAGTCGTGTCCGACTCTTTGCAACCCCATGGACTACAACATGCCAGGGTTCCCTGTCCATTACCAACTCCCAGAACTTGCTCAAACTCACATTTATTGAGTCGGTGATGCCATCCAACCATCTCATCCTCTGTTGTCCCCTTCTCCTCCTGCTTTCAATCTTTCCCAAGGGTCAAATGGAGAAGGCAATGGCACCCCACTCCAGTACTCTTGCCTGGAAAATCCCATGGACGGAAGAGCCTGGTAGGCTGAAGTTCATGGCGTCGCTGAGGGTCGGACACAGCTGAGCAACTTCACTTTCCCTTTTCACTTTCATGCATTGGAGAAGGCAATCGCAACCCACTCCAGTGTTTTTGCCTGGGGAATCCCAGGGACGGGGAGCCTGGTGGACTGCCGTCTATGGGGTCACACAGGGTCGGACACGACTGAAGCAAATTAGCAGCAGCAGCAGCAGGGGTCAAAGAGCATAGTCAATGAAGCAGAAGTAGATTTTTTTTGGAATTCCCTTGCTTTTTCTATGATTCAGCATATGCTGGCAATATGATCTCTGGTTCCTCTGCCTTTTCTAAATCCAGCTTGTACATCCTGAAGTTCTTGGTTCACATACAGCTGCAGCCTAGCCTGAAAGATTTTGAGCAAAATCTTGCTAGCATGTGAAATGAGTGCAATATACATAATACTAATATTACTCATTTCTTTCCACAGGACTTGTCACAAGGCAGAATTTTTCTACCTGTACATGTCAGGTAGTACATTAGAAGGATGCATGTGTATTTTATTCTCAGAATTGCATAATCAGTTACCTATTTGCTACAGAATAATGGTTCTCAAAGTGTGGTCTCCAAACAATCAACATTACCCAATTAGAATTTCAATTAGAATTTAAAATGTTCAAATTCCACTTTAGACTTTATAAATTAGAAATTCTGGGATGGGGTCTAAAAACCTGGGTTTTAACAAGTCCACTGTGAGTCTGGTACATAGTAAGATTTAAGAACCACTCCCAGACATCCCTATAAATTGAGTCATCCTTGTGGCTTGTTGTGATAGTTTGAGACATCTTGTTTGTAATGATTAAGGGCCACTAGCTGACCTATGTCATTCTAAGACCCCTGTCAATCCTATTAGATTCAGAGATCTCATCTCTATTATAGCATAACCCAATATCATCTCCTTCCTACAGAGGACAGCAAACAGAGTTATTTGAGGATACTCTAATTCCCTTTACCAATGCATTTTAGTGCTTTAACAAAAGAGCCTCATTTGGCCTTCCTCAGGAGTATGGTTAGAAGTAGGTTTATTGAACTTCCCTGGGGGTGCTGTGGATAGAAATCCACCTGCTAAGCAGGGGAGACGGTTTTGATCTCTGGTCTGGGGAGATTCCACAAGCCACAGAGAAACTAGGCCTGTATGCCCTAACCTCTGAGCCTGTGCTCTAGGGCCCATGCGCTGCAACTACTGAGCCTGTGTGCTGCAACTACTGCAGCTCACCCGCCTGAAGTCCATCTTCCTCAGCAAGAGAAGCCACCACAATGAAAAGCTCTTGCACCACAATGAAGAGTAGCTTCTGCTCACCACAACCAGAGAAAGCCTGTGTACAGCAACAAAGACCCAGTGCAATCAGAAACTAAGTAATTTCTTAGAAAAGAAGCTGGCTGACCTATTCCAGGGTTTTCATTTCCCTAAACCACTGAATTCCTTCTTCTACCATATGTCAAGTAATTGCAAACATTTCTACCTCATTAACTATAGGTCATCACTGAGTTCAGGTTTCCATTAATATACTTCATAGACTATTAATCCCTATCCCAAATGCCCAAGCCAATGTATTAAATCCCAAATTCTATGTAAGTACATCAATGTCAGTGAATTTAGTCTGATAAACCTTAGCATTTATTTCACATGTGTGCCAATACAGGTTGTTGAGGTTTTGAACTCTTTCAGTGTAAAAACTATGCTTCTTTTGAGTAGGCATTGTACCTCCCCATCTAGGGTATGTTGAGTCAATAAGAGTTGGCAAAAGGTGAGTTCAAAGGTTAATCAGCATTAGTGTGCTGGGCAAGTAAAAACAGTTAACTGAAGGGCTAGATCTCTTAATAGGGAGGTACGATATGGTTAGGCTTAAGGCTAGAGGTTATTCAGTCATATCTGCCCTATAACTGCAGGAGACAACAGTATCCTTTGTTGCACGTCTGCAGTGGATGGCTTCTTACTTGTCTACAGAAATCCTAAATTATATGTTCATGATTTTTAATTATTCCTTTTTCCTATTTAGCCTTCTTGGATTCATAAGAAGAAGCCAGAGGATTCCACAATGTTTAAGTCTATTATCATTGCCATTAGCTAAGTATGAGTCACTTTCCATCTATACTTCATCCCATATAATAATTTGAGTAATTGTAATGTTACCACATTATGTGAATTACCCATATCCCATTTTCCTCCTCTGCAATATATATAGTAAAACAAATTCCAGAATTCTACTTTGAGTTCTGTTTTAATGGGACCAGTTTTTGTACAGTAGGAGAGAGTATTAGGATCTCATCAGTAAACAGATGACACACCCAAATTAGAATAATAGAAAATGTATTTAATAAAGCTGTGGGCAAGATCCAAGGAAACAATAAGGCATTGGTTCTCTAAATGTGGTCTCTGGAACAGTAGTAGCATCACCTGGACTTGTTAGAAATACAAATTTGGGGCCTTACTCATGACCTACTATGTCAGAAATTCTGGGGATGGGACTCAGCAATTTGTTTTGACAACCCCCCGCCCCCACTGCCAGTTAACTCTTCCAGCTAACTCTAACGTACACCAAAGTTTGAAAAACATTGACACAAGGTACAATGCATTAACCATTTGCTAATAATAATTGAGGATATCACCCCAGAGACCAAAGAGGCAAGAGAATGGAATAGCAACTGGAAACCAGAGAAAGTTACAGAGAGAATGACTTTTAAAGGAACAATGACTTTCAGTAAGGAAACACATTCTACCCTTCATTGTTGTTCAGTCACTATGTGGTGTCTGACTCTTTGCAACCCTATGAACTGCAGTACACCATCCTATTCTAGAAAACCTATAACAAGAAATAAGACAATTATTATTCAATTTCACTTATTTACTTCTCCCAGTTTTCAACCTGGGCTCCTAAGTGACTAAATTCAACCAGGACTAAATTCAACCAGAAGCTAGAAGGCAAGAGAATCTGATCATTCTGTCCACTTGGACAGCTTCCCAGGGAAGAAAGCAAGTTGGAGAATGAAGATTATATCTGGAAGGGCAAATGCAGGAGATCTTGCATGTATGCCTAACATACTATTGTGAGCATATTCCAAATTTGACAAAACTCCAAAACATTTATTTGAGAAAGTTATAGATTAATAATATGTTACAGTTTCCATGATAATAATGGTTTCCTCAGAAATAGTTATTTACTATTTAACCAAATAGCTGGATTTCCATAATAAAGTGTTTTTTTGGTTTGTAAAGAATTCCCTGCCTTGCACCCTGGGGCTTAACACAATACTAGGCATATTGTAGATATTAAACAAATGTTAGAGATTGCCTCTACTATTCATTTTATAATCACTTACCTTTCCCCTGTGTAAACATTTGATTCTCTACCTTGTTTCCACGCTACATTCACTGAACTGAAGATCTAATTTGCCACTAAATCCTCCTAGACTTCTGCTCATATCAGGACCCTGTTCTTAAGTGCCATAATCTAAACTTCATTCACCCACAAGCTACAGCCTACTGATTGATTCAATTCTTTTTCTGCTGTGAACTAGATTTCTTGATTTGTTTAATATCATGTACTGTTGGGGAATTACTCGTGCATTTGATAAGAGAATCAAATAAACTGCTGTAGCTACATCCTAGTTCTTAGCTCTATTCTAATCTCTTATCATTGACATTGCCTTAATACATGAGATATGAACATATGTACTGTAGAATTAGGTTAAATTAAGTGTCTATATCCATATTGACTTCCAGATCTCACTGATGGCACTGTGCACTTATCTTGATCTATTTCTGTTGCATAATCCTTGTATCCTTCCATTCAGAATCTACTTGAATTTCAAGTCTCAGCCATTCTCATTGGTCCCATCCCTTCATCTACACTACTCTAGATATTATGAATACAGTGTTTTAATTATACCATTTTGCCACACACATTACCATCAGTTCTTCATCTTTCATACCACTAAAACATTAAATAAGAAAAGATTCCAGACAGTCAGCAAATAATCATTTTAAACAGAATCTTTTAAAAAAAATTGAAACAGCACTGTATTGGATATTGTCTAGTTATTATGAATGTTTCTCTCAAATATTTCTTGAAGATCTACCTCTTGACTTTCTCTCAAATGAAGGAAATGTATTTGTAATTACTTTTGTTAATGCTTTGCTAAATAGTAAAAATATACATCTTTCAAGGCTTTGGAAGGGTTAACAAACCAATCTTATACAATCCTTATTTAGCATCTGCTATGTGTCCAACCAGAGAAGGCGATGGCACCCCACTCCAGTATTCTTGCCTGGAAAATCCCATGGATGGAGGAGGCTGGTAGGCTGCAGTCCATGGGGTCGCAAAGAGTCAGACATGACTGAACGACTTCACTTTCACTTTTCACTTTCCTGCATTGGAGAAGGAAATGGCAACCCACTCCAGTGTTCTTGCCTGAAGAATCCCAGGGACAGGGAGCCTAGTGGACTGCCATCTATGGGGTCACACAGGGTCGGACACGACCGAAGCAAGTTAGCAGCAGCAGCAGCATGTGTCCAACATTATGCTAGCTGCTAGTGAATAAAGGTCAAAGGAAAAACATTCTCTGCTTTCAAATGAAAAAAAAAAAAAAAAAGTAGGTAACTACAGTGAGTAGTATTTCATAGAAGTACATACTGGGTAGAATACTTTAGACTCTGTGATCAGAGAAAGATTCCAAGAGGAGATAGAACTGGGTCCTAAAGGAGGAGCAGACTTAGCCAAGCAAAAGGAGTAGAGAGAAGAGAAGAGGGCAGGGTATAAGAAAGGAGCTGCACACACAGTCATGAAGACAAAAGAGAATGGGAAACCTTAAAGTAAAAAGTGAATACGTATGTAGGGGCAAACAGAAAAGGACTGTGTTCCTTATGCTAAGGATATGCTAAAAGCCGTTGAGAATCATTGAAAAATTTAAATCAAGGAATAGAAGAGTAGTACTTTCCTTTTTGGAATATTATTTTGCTAGTAGTTTAAAAAAAAAAGAAAACTAGATGGGAGGGAGGAAAGAAATTGGGGCAACCAATTCAGGTACCATTACAGCAAAAAAAAAAAGGAGGGGGTAGAGAGAAGAATGAATCTACATTAAAGTGGTAATGCTGAGATGAAGGGAAGTAGATTTAATTTGGGAAAAACTAGAGAGTAAACGCAACAGGACCTGATGAATATCTGATTGAGTAGTCAGGATAGATACCAGAGGACACTAATACATGACTGAGCTCAGGATGAAAAATGGGCACAGAAGATGAAAACAGAATGAAAACTATGTGAAAACAAAACATTATGTTGCATCTTACATCCAAGACAAGAGTTTGAGGAAAGAATGGTCTATTGCATAGGTTGAGTAAATAAGACATAAAAAGATGATTAGAAAGTCTTTGGAAATTTTTGCCAAATGAGTTTCAGATGTAAGGTGGAGGTAAAAATCAGATTATGGAGAAATGAGGAACAAATAGGAGGTGAAGAAACAGAGAAAGTATGACTTTCTCTTGCAAAAAGCTTAACAATCAGAAAAAAATATATACTTAAAGGAGCTTAGAGGCCAGGAAATGTGGTGGTATTTTTTAGGATAAGAAAAACTAATATTTGCATAAATACTGATAAGAAAAAGCTAACAACAGTAATCAAAATATAAGATACTGACATAAAAACTGACACATAGACCAATGGAACGGATGCAAAGATGGGCTCAATAAAGGATAGAAATGGTATGGACCTAACAGAAGCAGAAGATATTAAGAAGAGGTGGCAAGAATACATAGAAGAACTGTACAGAAAAGATCTTCACGACCCAGATAATCATGATGATGTGATCACTAATCTAGAGCCAGACATCTTGGAATGTGAAGTCGGCCTTAGAAAGTGTAACTATGAACAAAGTTAGTGGAGGTGATGGAATTCCAGTTGAGCTGTTTCAAATCCTGGAAGATGATGCTGTGAAAGTGCTGCACTCAGTAGGCCACCAAATTTGGAAAACTCAGCAGTGGCCACAGGACTGGAAAAGGTCAGTTTTCATTCCAATTCCAAGGAAAGGCAATGCCAAAGAATGCTCAAACTACCACACAATTGCACTCATCTCACACGCTAGTAAAGTAATGCTCAAAATTCTCCAAGCCAGGCTTCAGCAACACATGAACCACGAACTTCCAGATTTTCAAGCTGGTTTTAGAAAAGGCAGAGGAACCAGAGATCAAATTGCCAACATCCGCTGGATCATGGAAAAAGCAAGAGAGTTCCAGAAAAAACATCTATTTCTGCTTTATTGACTATGCCAAAGCCTTTGACTGTGTGGATCACAATAAACTGTGGAAAATTCTGAAAGAGATGGGAATACCAGACCACCTAACCTGCCTCTTGAGAAATCTGTATGCAGGTCAGGAAGCAACAGTTAGAACTGGACATGGAACAACAGACTGGTTCCAAATAAGAAAAGGAGTACGTTAAGGCTGTATATTGTCACCCTGCTTATTTAACTTCCATGCAGAGTACATCATGAGAAAAGCTGGACTGGAAGAAACACAAGCTGGAATCAAGATTGCCGGGAGAAATATCAATAACCTCAGATATGCAGATGACACCACCGTTATGGCAGAAAGTGAAGAGGAGCTAAAAAGCCTCTTGATGAAAGTGAAGGTTACCAGACCACCTAACCTGCCTCTTGAGAAATCTGTATGCAGGTCAGGAAGCAACAGTTAGAACTGCACATGGAACAACAGACTGGTTCCAAATAGGAAAAGGAGTACGTCAAGGCTGTATATTGTCTCCCTGCTTATTTAACTTATATGCAGAGTACATCATGAGAAACGCTGGACTGGAAGAAACACAAGCTGGAATCAAGATTGCCGGGAGAAATATCAATAACCTCAGATATGCTGATGACACCACCCTTATGGCAGAAAGTGAGGAGGAGCTAAAAAGCCTCTTGATGAAAGTGAAGGAGGAGAGCGAAAAAGTTGGCTTAAAGCTCAACATTCAGAAAACGAAGATCATGGCATCCGGTCCCATCACTTCATGGGAAATAGATGGGGAAACAGTGGAAACAGTGTCAGACTTTATTTTTTTGGGCTCCAAAATCACTGCAGATGGTGACTGCAGCCATGAAATTAGAAGACGCTTACTCCTTGGAAGAAAAGTTATGACCAGCCTGGATAGTATATGCAAAAGCAGAGACATTACTTTGCCGACTAAGGTCCGCCTAGTCAAGGCTATGGTTTTTCCTGTGGTCATGTATGGATGTGAAAGTTGGACTGTGAAGAAAGCTGAGCGCCGAAGAATCGATGCTTTCCAACTGTGGTGTTGGAGAAGACTCCTGAGAGTCCCTTGGACTGCAAGGAGATCCAACCAGTCCATTCTGAAGGAGATCAACCCTGGGATTTCTTTGGAAGGACTGATGCTAAAGCCGAAACTCCAGTACTTTGGCCACCTCATGCGAAGAGTTGACTCATTGGAAAAGACTCTGATGCTGGGAGGGATTGGGGGCAGGAGGAGAAGGGGACGACCGAGGATGAAATGGCTGGATGGCATCACGGACTCGATGGACGTAAGTCTGAGTGAACTCTCTGTCCATGGTGATGGACAGGGAGGCCTGGCGTGCTGCAATTCATGGGGTCGCAAAGAGTCAGACACAACTGAGTGACTGAACTGAACTGAACTGAACTGAGATAAAGTCATGCATATACATATACCTATGCTTCCACAAGAGTGTCAAGAATATACAATAATGAAAATAGAATTTCTTCAATAAATTGTGTTGGAAAAACTGGATATCCACATGCAAAAGAATGAAACTAGACCCTTCTCTCACATCATTCACAAAAATCAACTCAAAATGAATTAGACACTTATTTAAGTGTATGATATAACACCATATCATATCATATATAAGTGTAAGATATGACACCAAAAAACTGAAAGAAAACACAGGGAAAAGCTTCTGAACATTGGCCTAGGCAATAATTTCAGCATATGACACCAAAAGCACAGGAAACAAAAGCAAAAATAGACAAGCAAGATTAGACTAAACTAAACAGCTGCTGCTGCAGCTGCTGATAAGTCACTTCGTTCATGTCTGACTCTGTGCGACCCCATAGACGGGAGCCCACCAGGCTCCCCCGTCCCTGGGATTCTCCAGGCAAGAACACTGGAGTGGGGTGCCATTTCCTTCTCCAAAAACTAAACAGCTACTGCATAGCAAATGAAAAGGCAACCTATGTAATGGGAGTAAATTTTGCATATAATATATCTGATAAGAAGTTAATCTTCAACATATATAATTAATTACAACTAAATATCAAATAATAATAATAGTAGCATAATCAAAAATTGGGCAAGCAGTAATCTTTAAAGTGGTGACTCAATGAAAAAGCTAAAAGCTTTCCCTCTACTATCAGGAAAAGACAAAAATGCCTATTCTCACTATATCTACTAAACATAGTAACAGAAAAACTAACAAGAGCAATTAGGCAAGAAAAGAAATAAAAGGCATTCAGATCAAAAAGAAAGAACCAAAACTGTTTCTTTTTGCAGAAGACAAATTACATAGAGAAAAATCTGAAGACTCCACTAAATATAAATGTTAAAATAACTAACTTCAGTAAAGTTATAGATATAAAAAATGAATATACAAAAGTTTGTTGAATTTCTACACACTAATAGTGAACTACCAGAAATAGAAATTAAGAAAATAACTCAACTTATAATTGCTTCAAAAAGAATAAAATACCTAAAATAAATTTAACCAAGAAGGTAAAATACCTGTACCCTGAAAACTGTAAGACACTGATGAGTGAAACTGAAGAAGGCTCAAATAGATGATAAGATATTCCATGCTCATGATTAGAATAATTACTATTGTTTAAATGTCCACATTACCCAAAGAAATCTGCAGATTCAATACAATCCCTATCAAAATTCACAACACATTTTTCATGGAAAAAAAAACAACAACAAATATTTCTAAAACATGTAGGGAACTGCAAAAGACCATGAATAGTAAAGCACTCTCTAGAAAGATGAACAAAGCTAGAGACAGCATACTTCCTGATCAGTTCAGCTCAGTTCAGCGGCTCAGGCGTGTCTGACTCTTTGTGACCCAATGGACTGCAGCACACCAGATCTCCTTGTCCATCATAAACTCCCAGAGTTTTCAAAACTCATGTCCATTCAGATGGTGATGCCGTCCAACCATCATATCCTCTGTCATCCCCTTCTCTTCCTGCCTTCAATCTTTCCTAGAATCAGAGTCTTTTCAAATGAGTCAGCTCTTTGCATCAGATGGCCAAAGTATTGGAGTTTCAGCTTTAACATCAGTCCTTCCATTGAATATTCAGGACTGATTTCCTTTAGAATGGACCAGTTGGATCTCCTTGCAGTACAAGGGACTATCAAGAGTCTTCTCCAACACCATAATTCAAAAGCATCAGAATTGAAAGAGACACGTGTACCCTAATGTTCATCACAGCACTGTTTATAATAGCCAGGACATGGAAGCAACCTAGATGTCCATCAGCAGACGAATGGATAAGAAAGTTGTGGTACATATAAACAATGGAGTATTACTTGGCCACTAAAAAGAATACATTTGAATCAGTTCTAATGAGGCGGATAAAACCGGAACTGATTATACAGAGTGAAGTAAGCCAGAAAGAAAAACACCAATACAGTATACTAATGCATATATATGGAATTTAGAAAGATGGTAATGAAAACCCTGTGTGTGAGACAGCAAAAAAGACACAGATGTATAGAACAGTCTTATGGACTCTGTGGGAGAGGGGGAGGGTGGAATGATTTTGGAGAATGGCATTGAAACATGTATAATATCATATGTGAAATGAATCGTCAGTCTACGTTCGATGCAGGATACAGGATGCTTGGGGCTGGTGCACTGGGATGATCCAGTCTACGTTCGATGCAGGATATAGGATGCTTGGGGCTGGTGCACTGGGATGATCCAGAGGCATGGTATGGGCTGGTATGGCCGGGGGGTTGGGGGGGGGGAGATGGGAGGGGAGTTCAGAGTTCAGGACTGGGAATACATGTACACCCATGGCAGATTCATGTTGATGTATGGCAAAACCAATACAATATTGTAAAGTAAAAATAAATAAATAAATAAATTTTTTTAAAAAATAATAAAAAAATTAAAACAAAACAAAAGCATCAGTTCTTTGGCACTCAGCTTTCTTTATAGTCCAACTCTCACATCCATACATGGCTACTGGAAAAACCATAGCCTTGACTACATAGACCTTTGTTGGCAAAGTAATGTCTCTGCTTTATAATATGCTATCTAGGTTGCTCATAACTTTTCTTCAAAAAAGCAAGTGTCTTTTAATTTTATGGCTGCAGTCTCCATCTGCAGTGATTTTGGAGCTCAGGAAAATAAAGTCTCTCACTGCTTCCACTGTTTCCCCATCTATTTCCCATGAAGTGATGGGACCAGGAGCAATGATCTTTGTTTTCTGAATGCTGAGCTTTAAGCCAACTTTTTCATTCTCATCTTTTGTTTTCATCAAGAGGCTCTTTAGTTCTTCTTCACTTTCTGCCATAAGGGTGTCATCTGCATATCTGAGGTTATTGATACTTCTCCCAGCAATCTTGACTTCAGTTTGTGCTTCTTCCAGCCCAGCATTTCTCATGATGCACTCTGCATATAAGTTAAATAAGCAGGGTGACAATATACAACCTTGACTTACTCCTTTTCCTATTTGAACCAGTCTGTTGTTCTATGTCCAGTTCTAAAACCAGCTTGAACATCTGGAAGTTCATGGTTCATATATTGTCGAAGCCTGGCTTGGAGAATTTTGAGCATTACTTTACTAGCTTGTAAGATGAGTGCAATTGTGCAGTAGTTTGAGCATTCTTTGGCATTGTCTTTCTTTGGAATTGGAATGAAAACTGACCTTTTCCAGTTCTGTGGCCACTGGAGTTTTCCAAATTTGCTGGCATATTGAGTGCAGCACTTTCACAGCATCATCTTTCAGGATTTGAAATAGCTCAACTGGAATTCCATCACCTCCACTAGCTTTGTTTGTAGTGATGCTTCCTAAGGCCCAACTGACCTCACATTCCAGGATGGCTCTAGGTGAATGTATCACACCATCGTGATTATCTCAGTCATGAAGATCTTTTTTGTACAGTTTTTCTGTTTATTCTTGCCACTTCTTCTTAATATCTTAATATCCCAAATGGAGAAGGGAATGGCAAACCACTTCAGTATTCTTGCCTTGAGAACTTCATGAACAGTATGAAAAGGTAAAAAGACAGGACACTAAAAGATGAATTCCCCAGGACAGTAGGTGCTCAATATGCTACTGGAGATCAGTGGAGAAGTAACTCCAGAAAGAATGATGAAGCCATAGAAAAATAACACCCAGTTGTGGATGTGACTAGAGATGGAAGCAATATGCTGTAAAGAGCAATATTATATAGGAAATTGCGATGTTAGGTCCATGAATCAAAGCAAATTGGAAGTAGTCAAACAGGAGATGGCACAAGTGAATGTTGACATTTTAGGAATCATTGAACTAAAATGGACTGGAATGGGTGAATTTAACTCAGATGAGGCTGGATAAGAAAGCTGTGGTACATATACACAATGGAGTATTACTCAGCCATTAAAAAGAGTACATTTGAATCAGTTCTAATGAGGTGAATGAAACTGGAGCGATTATACAGAGTGAAGTAAGCCAGAAAGAAAAACACCAATACAGTGTACTAATGCATATATATGGAATTTAGAAAGATGGTAATGATAACCCTGTATGTGAGACAGCAAAAGAGACACAGATGTATAGAACAGTCTTATGGACTCTGTGGGAGAGGGGGAGGGTGAGATGATTTTGGAGAATGGCATTGAAACATGTATAATATCATATGTGAAACGAATCACCAATCCAGGTTCAATGCATGATACAGGATGCTTAGGGCTGGTGCACTGGGATGACCCAGAAGGATGGTATAGGGAGGGAGGTGGGAGGGGGGTTCAGGATGGGGAACACATGTACACTTGTGGCAGATTCATGTTGATATATGGCAAAGCCAATACAATATTGTAAAGTAATTAGCCTCCAATTAAAATAAATTTATATTTAAAAAAAACTCAGATGATCATTATATCTACTACTGTGGGCAAGAATCCCTTAGAAGAAATGGAGTAGCCCTCATTGTCAACAAGAGTCTGAAATGCAGTACTCGGATGCAATCTCAAAAATGACAAAATGATCTCTGTTCATTTCCAAGGCAAACCACTCAATATCATGGTAATCCAAGTCTATGCCCCAACCAGTAATGCTGAAGAAGCTGAAGTTGGATGGTTCTATAAAGACCTACAAGACCTTCTAGAACTAACACACAAAAAAAGATGTCCTTTTCATTATAGGGGACTGGAATGCAAAAGTAGGAAGTTAAGAAACACCTGGAGTAACAGGCAAATTTGGCCTTGGAATACGGAATGAAGCAGGGCAAAGGCTAATAGAGTTTTCCCAAGAAAACGTACTGATTATAGCAAACACCTCGTTCCAACAACACAAGAGAAGAATCTACACATGGACATAACCAGATGGTCAACACCCAAATCAGATTGATTATATTCTTTGCAGCCAAAGATGGAGAAGCTCTATACAATCAGCAAAAACAAGACCGGAAGCTGATGTGGCTCAGAACATGAACTCCTTACTGCCAAATTCAGACTTAAATTGAAAACAGTAAGGAAAACCATCAGACCATTCAGGTATGACCTAAATCAAATCCCTGACGATTATATAATGGAAGTGAGAAGTAGATTTAACGGACCAGATCTGATAGAATGTCTAATGAACTATGGACGAAGGTTTGTGCCATTATATAGGAGACAGAGAGCAAGACATCCCCAAGAAAAAGAAATGCAAAAAAGTGAAATGGCTGTCTGAGGAGGCTTTACAAATAGCTGTGAAAAGAAGAAAAGTGAAAAGCAAAGGAGAAAAGGAAAGATATACATCCTGATATCAAACTGTATTACAACAATATAGGAATCAAACAACTTGGTATTGGTATAAAAACAGACACATAGGTCAATAGAATAGAATAAAGAATTCAGAAACACACCCACATGTATACAGCCAATCAATTTGCCACAAAGAAATGGAAAATAGTCTATTTAACAAAGGGTGCTAGGAAAACTGGACAGCCCCATGCAAATGAGTGAAACTGTACCACTATCTTACATCAAAATGTCAAGTCAAAATGGATTACAAAAATGTCAACTCAAAATGGGTTAAAAACTTGAACATATGACCTGAAACGATAAAACTCTTAGAAAGAAACATGAGGGGTAGCTCCCTGTCAGCAGTACAATTATTTATTTATTTATTTATTGGGTGGAGGGAGGGTGAGAATTGACACCAAAAACAAAGGCAAGAAAAACAAAGGTAAACAGGTAGGATACATTAGTCCAAAAAGCTTCTATATTGTAAAAGAAATGTTACAGAAACTGAAAAGGACAGCTATGGGATGGGAAAAATATTTTCAAATCTCATATCTGGTAAGGATTAATATCCATAATATACAAAGAACTCATACAACCAATAGCAAAACAACAAACAATCCAATTTAAATATGGGCAGAGAAGCTGAATAGACATTTTTCCAAAGAAGACATACAAATGGCCAGCAAGCACACTGAAAAGGTACTCAACATCACTAACTATCAGGGAAATGCAAACCACAATGAGATATTACCTTATACTGAACAGCTAGGGGGGTTCATGTTTGGGAGTTCGTGTAAAAAAATAAATAAATTTTAAAAAAAAATTTTTTTTTTTAAATGAAAGAAAAATAACGAGCATTGGCAAAAATGTGGAAAAACAGAAACCCTTGTGCATTGTCGGTGGGAATGTAAATTGATACAACTATTATGGAAGACGAAATAGAGGTTCCTCAAAAAATTAAAACTAGAACTACCATTATGATACAGCAATCCCACTTCTGGATATACAGCCAATGGAATTAAGAGTAGGATCTCAAAGAAATATTTTTGTACCCTGTGTTAATTGTAGCATTATTCAAAATAACCACGACATGGAAGCAAAATAAATGTGCATTAAGAGGTGAATAGATAAAGAAAGTGGATTATTCAACCTTAAAAATGAATGAAATTCTACTATTTGTGACAATATGGATGACATAAGTGTTTCCCAGGTGGTGCTAGTGGTAAAGAACCTGCCTGTCAATGTATGAGACATAGAGCTGTAGGTTCAGTTCCTGAGTTGGGACGGTCCCCTGGAGGAGGGCATGTCAACCCACTCCAGCATTCTTGCCTAAAGAATCCCATAGACAGAGAAGCCTGGAGGGCTACAATCCATGGGGTCACAAAGAGTCAGACAGAATTGGAGCAACTTAGCACACTTGCATGCACACTCACCCATAGATGAACCTGGAGAATATTATGCTTAGAGAAACAAGTCAGACACAGAAGGGCAAACACCACATGATACCACTTACACAATGAATTTAAAGTAGTCATATTTATAAAAGCAAGGGAGTAGAATGGTGGTTCTCAAGGGCTGGAAGCAAGGGGAATAGGAAGATTTTAATCAAAGGGTATAAAGTTGTAATTCTACATGATAACTAAGTCCTAGATATCTACCTATAACATAGTACCCAAAGTTAAAAATTCCACTATCTTACATCAAAATGTCAAGTCAAAATGGATTACAAAAATGTCAACTCAAAATGGGTTAAAAACTTGAACATATGACCTGAAACGATAAAACTCTTAGAAAGAAACATGAGGGGTAGCTCCCTGTCAGCAGTACAATTATTTATTTATTTATTTATTGGGTGGAGGGAGGGTGAGAATTGACACCAAAAACAAAGGCAAGAAAAACAAAGGTAAACAGGTAGGATACATTAGTCCAAAAAGCTTCTATATTGTAAAAGAAATGTTACAGAAACTGAAAAGGACAGCTATGGGATGGGAAAAATATTTTCAAATCTCATATCTGGTAAGGATTAATATCCATAATATACAAAGAACTCATACAACCAATAGCAAAACAACAAACAATCCAATTTAAATATGGGCAGAGAAGCTGAATAGACATTTTTCCAAAGAAGACATACAAATGGCCAGCAAGCACACTGAAAAGGTACTCAACATCACTAACTATCAGGGAAATGCAAACCACAATGAGATATTACCTTATACTGAACAGCTAGGGGGGTTCATGTTTGGGAGTTCGTGTAAAAAAATAAATAAATTTTAAAAAAAAATTTTTTTTTTTAAATGAAAGAAAAATAACGAGCATTGGCAAAAATGTGGAAAAACAGAAACCCTTGTGCATTGTCGGTGGGAATGTAAATTGATACAACTATTATGGAAGACGAAATAGAGGTTCCTCAAAAAATTAAAACTAGAACTACCATTATGATACAGCAATCCCACTTCTGGATATACAGCCAATGGAATTAAGAGTAGGATCTCAAAGAAATATTTTTGTACCCTGTGTTAATTGTAGCATTATTCAAAATAACCACGACATGGAAGCAAAATAAATGTGCATTAAGAGGTGAATAGATAAAGAAAGTGGATTATTCAACCTTAAAAATGAATGAAATTCTACTATTTGTGACAATATGGATGACATAAGTGTTTCCCAGGTGGTGCTAGTGGTAAAGAACCTGCCTGTCAATGTATGAGACATAGAGCTGTAGGTTCAGTTCCTGAGTTGGGACGGTCCCCTGGAGGAGGGCATGTCAACCCACTCCAGCATTCTTGCCTAAAGAATCCCATAGACAGAGAAGCCTGGAGGGCTACAATCCATGGGGTCACAAAGAGTCAGACAGAATTGGAGCAACTTAGCACACTTGCATGCACACTCACCCATAGATGAACCTGGAGAATATTATGCTTAGAGAAACAAGTCAGACACAGAAGGGCAAACACCACATGATACCACTTACACAATGAATTTAAAGTAGTCATATTTATAAAAGCAAGGGAGTAGAATGGTGGTTCTCAAGGGCTGGAAGCAAGGGGAATAGGAAGATTTTAATCAAAGGGTATAAAGTTGTAATTCTACATGATAACTAAGTCCTAGATATCTACCTATAACATAGTACCCAAAGTTAAAAATATTATGCTGCTGCTGCTGCTGCTAAGTCACTTCAGTCGTGTCCAACTCTGTGTGACCCCATAGACGGCAGCCCACCAGGCTCCCCCATCCCTGGGATTCTCCAGGCAAGAATACTGGAGTGGGTTGCCATTTCCTTCTCCAATTCATGAAAGAGAAAAGTGAAAGTGAAGTCGCTCAGTCTGTCCGACTGTTAGTGACCCCATTGACTGCAGCCCACCAGGCTACTCCGTCTGTACACTTAAAAATTTGCTAACAGGGGAAATCTTATATTAAGTATTCATATCATCAAAATTAATAATAATTGCAATAAGAAGGAGGGAGGAAATTTTTAGAGGTGATGGATGAGTTTATGGAACAGATGATGGCATAACTTTCACAGGTATGTACAGGCACACCTCAGAGATATTGTGGGTTTGGTTCTAGACCACTATAATAAGGCAAATATCCCAAAAAGGGAAGTTACACAAAACTGGGGGTTTCCCAGTACATATAAAAGTTATATTTACACTATACTGCACTCTGTGAGTAGGCAATAGCATTATGTCTAAAAATACACATATTTAATTTTATTTTTTAATTAAATCTTACTGGCTTATGGTTTATTTACAATGTTGTGCACATACCTTAATTTTAAAATGCTTTATTGCTAAAAATGCAAATCATCATGTGAAAATGCAGGCTTGCCAGGAACTTTTGATTTGTTTTAAAAAAATTATCTGTGAAGTGCAATAAAGAAAACCTCAATAAAACAAGTTATGCCTGAACTTATCTCTAAATTCAGTCTGTACACATTATGTGCAGCTTCTTATATGTCAAAAAAAAAATTTTAAGGGCTAATAAAAACAGAGGTTGAGAAAAGAATGATGGTATTCCCTTCACACCAGAGATTAGGGTATAAATAGTAAGAAATACTGCTGATACAAAATGTCTTTCAAGTAATATGTCACAATAAACCTCTAAAAGCTTGAACATATACTCCAAAAAGAGTGGTACAAGATATGAAAAAGTGGTTAAAGAAAAACTCTTTACTAATCTTTAAAAAAAAATCATATGTACTTACTGTCTAATAATCTTTAAATTGTGAAAGCTGATAAAACATCAAAGGACATTAATTTATAAACTTGGATTATAAGCCTCAGAGATAAGACATGGAAAGTTTTACTGAAAAAGTTTTTAAAATTGTAATAAGCTGCCAGAAAAAGAGGAAAGATTTTGCATGCCAACACTGACGGCATTTTACAAGCTACAAAGCTATTTCAAATCCTAAAAGTTGATGCTGTGAAAGTGCTGCACTCAATATGCCAGCAAATTTGGAAAACTCAGCAATGACTAGAGGACTGGAAAAGGTCAGTTTTCATTCCAATCCCAAAGAAAGGCAATGCCAAAGAATGTTCACATTACCACACAATTGCACTCATCTCATGCACTAGCAAAGTAATGTTCAAAATTCTCCAAGCTAGGGTTCAAAAGTATATGAACCAAGAACTTCCAGATGTTCAAGCTGCATTTAGAAAAGGCAGAGGAACCAAAGATCAAGTTGTCAGCATATGCTGGATCATAGAAAAAGCTAAAGAATTCCAGAAAAACACCTACTTCTGCTTGATTGACTACATTGAAGCCTTTGACTGTATGGATCAAAAATACAATAAAATAAAAACTGTGGAAAATTCTTAAAGACAAGGGAATACCAGACCACCTTATCTGCCTCCTGAGAAATCTATATACAGATCAAGAGCACCAGTTAGAACTGGACATGGAACAACAGACTGGTCCCAAATTGGGAAAGGAGTACATCAAGGTGGTATATTGTCACCTTGCTAACTTATATGCAGAGTACATCATACAAAATGCAGAGCTGGATGAAGCACAAGCTGGAATCAAGATTACTGGGAGAAATATCAATAACCTCAGATATGCAGATGATACCTTTATGGTATAAAACAAAGAAAAACTAAAGAGCTTCTTGATGAAAGTGAAAGAGGAGAATGAAAATACTGACAAAACTCAATATTCAAAACACTAAGATCATGGCATCTGGGCCCATGCCTTCATGGCAAATAGATGGGGAAACAGTGACAGACTTTATTTTCTTGAACTCCAAAATCACTGCAGATGGTGACTGCAGCTATGAAATTAAAAGACACTTGTTCCTTGGAAGAAAATCTATGACAAATATAGACAGCATATTAAAAAGCAGGGACATTACTTTACCAACAAAGATCCACCTAGTCAAAGCTATGGTTTATCCAGTAGTCATGTAGGATATGAGAGTTGGACTATAAAGAAGGTTGAGCACCAAAGAACTGATGCTTTTGAAGACTCTTGAGAGTCCCTTGGACAGCAAGGATGTCAAATCAGTCAATCCTAAAGGAAATCAATCCTGAATAGTCATTGGAAGAACTGATGCTGAAGCTGAAGCTCCAGTACTTTGGCCACCTGATGCAAAGAATTGACTCACTGGAAAAAAAAACTCTGATGATGGAAAAGATTGAAGGCAGGAAAAGAAGGGGACAACAGAGAATGAGATGGTTGGATGGCATTACTGACTTGATGGACATGAGTTTGAGCAAGATCTAGGAATTGGTGATGCACAAGAGAAGCCTTGTGTGCTTCAGCCCATGGAGTCACAAAGAATTAGATACAACTGAGCAACTAAACTGAACTGAACAGTTCCCAAAGACTTCTTGTTCCTCCTTCAGTCCTCCCAACCCTACACTATCCATCATACTACCAAGACTCTTGCCTAGACAGTTTGGCTCAGGCCTTCTCTGGAGCCCTCCACAGTTGGAATCCTAAGCAACATGCAGGGATCAAGGGAATGCCTCACTTCTAGGTCCTGGTCCTTCCAAGGTAAAACTGAAACCATTCTTATAACTGACTATCCTGGAAAAAGTATTCAGAGGAAACAATTATTTCTACTTTAATGTAAATGTACATGAGAATGGAAGCAAATTGTCTGTACGCTGAGAGAAAACCTGTAGAAGAGCCATGGAAAGGAAAAGAGAGGAGGGAAGAAAAAAATATAAAAACAAAGAGAAAGTATAGCATTGTGAGGGCTGTGGACACAAACTACCTGAATTCAAACACTGGCTTTATTTTCAACCTGTTATAAGATTTTAAACAAGCTAATTGTCTGTGAAACTCATTTTTCTCCTCAGGAAGTACCTCTTAAAGTTATGTGATGAAATGACTAACAAATGCAAAATGTTTGCTTGATGTATTCTATCTAGTCTTGCTAGCTTCTCAGTTCTCTCTTTGGTATCTTCCTCATTGAAAAGTAAGGGAAATCAACTTGCCAAGTAGCAGAAATTAACATCTACTAATTGATTACATTATACTAGTAATATACACAAATTGATTTAATATTAATTAAAAATCATAACATATCTTCACAGACTGAAAGTGAAAGTGAAGTCACTCAGTCGCGTCTGACTCTTTGCGACCCCATGGACTGTAGACTACCAGGCCCCTCCGTCCATGGGATTCTCCAGGCAAGAGTACTGGAGTGGGTTGCCATTTCTCCAGGAGATCTTCCCAACCGAGGGATCGAACTCGGGTCTCCCACATTGTAGACAAACGCTTTACCATCTGAGCTACCAAGGGAGACTAAATTTTTCATTGAGTGAGTAAAAGTCGCTCAGTCGTGTCCAACTCTTTGCGACCCTGTAGACTACACAGTCCATGGAATTCTCCAGGCCAGAGTACTGGAGTGGGTAGCCTTTCCCTTCTCCAGGTTATCTTCCCAACCCAGGGATCAAACCCAGGTCTCCCACATTGTAGGCGGATTCTTTACCAGCTGAGCTATCCTAACCCTCTGACTTGTATATAGCATACTACTAAATATTTTTGTTTCACTTAAACAACTGAATGTAATGTCCTATTAACATAAACCACAACACTAGTAGCCGAGGTACACTCAGTCATAGTCTAGTCATTTCATGAAGAAAAACGTTATGCTTATTTTGAAGAGTATCCTTGAAAAGCTACACTAGTTAAGACTCAGTATTCTGAGGGGCAGTCCTAAGATGGTGGAGGAATAGGAAGGGAGACCACTTTCTCCCCCACATATTAAATTCATCAAAAGAACATTTGAACCCTGAGTAAATTCCACAAAACAACTTCTGAATGCTGGCAGAGGACATCAGGCACCCAGAAAAGCAGCCCATTGTCTTCGAAAGAAGGTAGGAAAAAATATAAAAGATAAAAAGCGAGACAAAAGAGGTAGGGATGGAGATCCGTCCCGGGAAGGGAGTCTTAAAAAAGAAAGAAGTTTCCAAACACCAGGAAACATCTCACTGGTGAGTCTGTGGAGAGCCTTAGAACCTCAGAGGCAACATAACGGGGAGGAAAAATAAATAAATATTTAAAACCCACAGATTACGTGCCCAAAGGTAACTCCCAGCGGAGAAGCAGCACAGATGCCCGCATCCACCACTAGCAAGCAGGGGCTGATCAGGGAGGCGCAGGCTGCATTGCTTGGAGTAAGGGCCAGGCCTGAATGCCTCGAGGGCAATCTGAGGGAACTAACTTGGGATAGCAACCCAGACTGTGGGATAGCTATCCTGCGAAAAGCCCTAACCTAAAACACCACCCTGTGGCTCAGACAGTAAAGCGTCTGTCTACAATGCGGGAGACCCCGTTCAATCCTTGGGCTGGGAAGATCCCCTGGAGAAGGAAATGGCAATCCACTCCAGTACTATTACTTGGAAAATCCCATGGACAGAGCAGCCTGGTAGGCTACAGTCCATGGGGTCGCAAAGAGTCAGACAGACCTCACTTTCACTTTCAAGACACCCGCCAGGCTGGCTCACAGAACAAAGGGCTGAGCAGAGCTAGCTGGCTGCGGACCGGCCCATCCCCCACTGGAGACAGGCAGGCAAGGGCAGCCAGAGCCAGAGGGGGCAATTGCACCCCCCAGAGAGGCATCATCTACCAAACTGCAAGCAGGCTTCGTTGCTAACCAAGACTTCTTAGGATTCTGGACAGTCGACATCCACCGGAAGGGTTGTAGCTAGAGATCAGCTCCCCAGAAGAGACACATGGCAAGCATGAGAAGGTGTGCCGGTTGTACACCCAGAAAACCAAGCAGCAGGGACGGGGGAGGCGATAAGTCACAGTGACCATGCTCGCCAAGCACCTGGTCACCTGAGCTGCTCAGACCCGGGAAGGGCATAAAACGCAGGCCCAACCAAGTCTGCGCCTTTGTGGAGTACCCAAGTACCTGAACCTGAGTGGCTTAGATCTGGGAAGTGCATACAACCCAGGGCCGGCCTCAGACAGTTCCCGGCAGAGCAATCTAGAGCCTAAGCAGTGTAGACAGGGAAAGCAAACACACCGTGAGCAGGTGGGGGTGAGACACTGAGAGCACACACCAGTGTTGTTTGTTTGCAGTGTTCCTCCCTCCCCACAGCACGACTGAACAAGTGAGCCTAAAAAAGTGTCCATCACCACCCCCTTGTGTCAGGGCAGAAATTAGACATTGAAGAGACCAGTAAACAGAAGCTAAATCAAACAGAGGGAATCGCCTTGAAAGTGACAGATGCAATAGATTAAAAACCTGTAGTTACGGAGGAGCCTGGTAGGCTGCAGTCCATGGGGTCGTGAAGAGTCAGACACGACTGAGCAATTTCCCTTACACTTTTCACTTTCATGCATTGGAAAAGGAAATGGCAACCCATTCCAGTGTTCTTGCCTGGAGAATCCCAGGAATGGGGGAGCCTGGTGGGCTGCTGTCTATGGGATCACACAAAGTCAGACATGACTGAAGGGACTTAGCAGCAGCACCAACTACATAGGAAGTGGCCTATAGATCTTGAGAAGTATAAGCCGGATCAAGGAACTATCTGAAAATGAATTGACCCCACACTGTCCACAACACCAGAGAAAGTCCTAGATATATTTTTACTATTATCATTTTTTACATTAAATTTTTTTTAATTTTTAAGTCCTCTATTACTCCTTTAATTTTCATTTTTATAACCTACTATTACTTTGCAAAAAAAAAAAAAGACCCTATTTTATAAAGCAAACTACATATATATATATTTTATAATTTTTGTGACTTGGTTTTTTCTTTAATATTGTATTTTTGAGAATCCAACCTCTACTCTAGAATTATAATCTTTGCTTTTTGGTATTTGTTATCAATTTTGTACATTTAAGAACCCAATCTTCAATACCCATTTTTGCTTAGGAGTGAGACTATTGGCTTGACTGCTCTCTCCCACTTTGGACTCTCCTTTTTCTCCACCAGTCGCCTCTTTCTCTTCCCTCCCTTCTCTTCTCTACCCAACTCTGTGAATCTCTTTGTGTGTTCCGGACTGTGGAGAACACTTAGGGAACTGATTACTGGCTGGATCTGTCTCTCTCCTTTTGATTCCCCCCTTTATCCTCCTGACCACCTCTGTCTCCTTCCTCCCTCTTCTCTTCTGTGTATAATTCCGTGAACATCTCTGAGCAGTCCAGACGGTGGAGAGCACATTGGGAAGTGATGACTGGCTAGCTTGCTCTCTCCTCTTTTGATTCCTCATCTTCTCCTCCTGGTCACCTCTATCTCCCTCCTCCCTCTTCTCTTCTCCATGTAACTCTGTGAACCTNAATTAAAATTTCACCTGGCTAAGGAAGCTTAATACAACCTTTGAGTAATAAATGGCTTATGCTGATCCAGGGGCAACCCTTAGGTAACCAGGATAAAAGATAAAAATAAGAAAAAACTTTGAGCAGGAATATCAGCTGTCTGATAGCATATTTGGGGTGGGGGGGTGGAAATAGACTTCAAAGAATCAGTTCAAGCATATCACTAAGCAAATAAATGACCAGTCAAAAAACAACAATATATCTCAGAAGTAGAGGGATCAATATTCTGTGTTGCTATAACATATTATCTAACCACACGCTGAAAAAAGTAAATAAATAAATAAACAACAGAAACTGCTTTTGAAGTGGCCCAGATGTTTCTGTCAGCAGACAAGACTTCAAAGCAGCCATTATAATAATATTCAAATAATTAAAAGAAATCGTGTTCAAAAAATTGAAAGAAGATATGTTGACTATCTCATGAAATAGAAAACATCAATAAAGAAATTGAAATTATTTTTTAAAAGAACCAAATGGAAATTCTTTAGTTGAACCACAATAACCAAAATGAAACATTAATAGATGGCATGAACACTAGATTGGAGTCTGCTAAAGAAAGAATCAGCAAAATTGAAGGCTGATCAAAAAAGATTAGGTGATCTGAAGGATAGAATTAAGAAAAATGCACAGCACCAGAGTAATGAGAAGCACCATTAAGCACATCAAGATGCATAATGGGAGAGCCATAGAGAAGAGAGGGAAAAGAGCAGGAAATTATTAAAATAAATTATGGCTGAAATCTTCCCAAACTTGATGAAAATTATTAATTGAAAAACCTGAGAAATTTTGTGAACTCCAGTTTGGATAAATTCAGAGATCCAAATTCAGAAACATCACAGTCAAACTGCTGAAGTCAAAAGACACAGTCTTGAGAGCAACTCAAAGAAAAATTGGAGAGCACAAGAGGGGCAGTCCTAAGATGGCAGAGGAATAGGATGGGGAGACCACTTTCTCCCCCACAAATTCATCAAAAGAACATTTAAACGCTGAGTAAATTCCACAAAGCAACTTCTGAATGCCGGCAGAGGACATCAGGCACCCAGAAAAGCAGCCCATTGTCTTCTAAAGGAGGTAGGAAAAAATATAAAAGACATAAAAAGATACAAAAGAGGTAGGGACGGAGCTCCGTCCCAGGAAGAGAGTCTTAAAAAGAGAGAAGTTTCCAAAAACCAGGAAACACTCTCACTGCCGAGTCAGTGGCAAGCCTTGAAACCACAGAGGGCAACATAACTGGGAGGAAAAATAAACAAATAATGAAAACCCACAGATTACATGCCCAACAGTAACTCCCCTAGCAGAGAAGCAGTGCAGACGCCTGCACCCGCCACTGACAAGTGAGGGCTGGTCAGGGAGGTGTGGGCTGCATTGCTTAGAGTAAAGACTGGGCCTGTATGCTCTAAGGGAAATCTGAGGGAACTAACTTGAGATAGCAAACCAGACTGTGGGATAGCTACCCTGAGAAAAGCCATAATCTAAGACACAGTCAGGCCCGCTCACAGAACAAAGGACTGAACAGTCGTCTGCAGACCATCCTCCTCTGGTGACAGGCAGCCAGAGCCGGAAGAGGGTAATCACAGCCCCAGAGAGATATTATCTACCAACCTGAAAGCAGGCTTCATTGCTAACTAAGACTTCTTGGGGTTCTGGATGGTCAACATCCACCTGAGAAGGTGTGCCGATTGTACACTCAGAAAACCTAGTGGCAGGGACGGGGGAGGTGATAAGTCAGAGCAACTGCGTTCACCAAACACCTCATCACTTGAGCTGCTTGGACCTGGGAAGGGCACAAAACGCAGGCCCAACTGAGTCTGCACTCTGAGGACTACCCGAGTTCCTGAACCTGAGCAGCTTAGACCTGGGAGGTGCATGCAGCCCAGAGTCAGCCTCGGATGGTTCCCAGTGGAGCAACCTAGAGCCTGAGCAGTGTGGGCAAGGAGGGCACATGCGCCGTGAGCAACTTCTGAATGTAGCTGAGACACTGCGAGCACACACCATTGTTATTCGTTTGCAGTGTCCCTCCCTCCCCACAGCGCGATTGAACAAGTGAGCCTAAAAAAGTGTCCACCACTGCCCCCTTGTATCAGGGCGGGAATCAGACATTGAAGAGACCAGCAAACAGAAGCAGCCTAAACAGAGTGAATCTCCTTGGAAGTGACAGGTGCAATAGATTAAAACCCTGTAATTAGTACCGCCTACATAGGAAGGTGCTTATAGATCTTGAGAAATATAAGCCAGACCAAGGAACTGAACTGACCCCACGCTGCCCACAACACCAGAGAAAGTCCTAGATATATTTTTACTATTTTTGCTATCATTCTTTTTTTTTTTTAATTTTAAGTCCTCTATTACTCTTTTAATTTTCATTTTTATAACCTACTATTACTTTGCAAAAAAAAAAACAAAAACTGAGAGACCCTATTTTTTAAAGCAAACTTGATATTTATATATTTTTAAATAATTTTTGTGACTTTGTTTTTTTCTCTTTTCTTTAATATTGTATTTTTTAAAATCCAGCCTCTATTCTAGGTTTTTAATCTTTGCTTTTTGGTATTTGTTATCAATTTTGTACCTTTAGGAACCCAATCTTCAGGACCCATTTTTACTTGGGAGCGAGCTTACTGGCTTGACTGCTCTCTCCCCCTTTGGACTCTCCTTTTTCTCCACCAGGTCGCCTCTGTCTCCTCCCTTCCCCTTCTCTTCTCTACCCAACACTGTGAATCTCTTTGTGTGTTCCAGACAGTGGAGAACACTTAGGGAACTGATTACTGGCTGAATCTGTTTCTCCTTCTGATTCCCCCCTTTATCCTCTTGGCCACCTCTGTCTCCTTCCTCTCTCTTCTCTTCTCTGTATAACTCTGAACATCTCTGAGCAGTCCAGACTGTGGAGCACACATAAGGTAGTGATTACTGGCTAGCTTGCTCTCTCCTCTTTTGATTCCACCTCATCTCATTCAGATCATCTCTAACTCCTTCCTCCCTCTTCACTTCTCCATGTAACTCTGTGAACCTCTCTGGGTGTCCCTCACTGTGGAGAAACTTTTCATATTTAACCTAGATGTTTTATCAACAGATCTGTATAGATGGAGAAGTCTTGAGACTACTGTAAAAATAAGACTGAAAACCAGAAGCAGGAGGCTTAAGTCCAAATCCTGAAAACACCAGAGAACTCCTGACTCCAGGGAATGGTAATTGATAGGAGCTTATCAAATCCCTCCATCAGTTCAGTTCAGTTCAGTCACTCAGTCGTGTCCGACTCTTTGCCACCCCATGAATCGCAGCACGCCAGGCCTCCCTGTCCATCACCATCTCCCGGAGTTCACCCAGACTCACATCCATCGAGTCCATGATGCCATCCAGCCATCTCATCCTTGGTCGTCCCCTTCTCCTCCCGCTCCCAATCCCTCCCAGCATCAGACTCTTTTCCAATGAGTCAACTCTTCTCATGAGGTGGCCAAAGTACTGGAGTTTCAGCTTTAGCATCATTCCTTCCAAAGAAATCCCAAACCCCTCCATACCTACAGTGAAACCAAGCACCACCCAAGGGCCAGCAAATTCCAGAGCAAGACATACCATGATAATTCTCCAGCAACACAAGAACACACCCCTGAGCTTCAATATACAGCCTGCCCAAAGTTACTCCAAACCCACTGACATCTCATAACTCATTACTGGACACTTCATTGCACTCCAGAGGGAAGAAATCCAGCTCCACCCACCAGAACACCAACACAAGCTTCCCTAACCAGGAAAACTTGACAAGCCACCCATGCAACCCCACCCACAATGAGGAAACTCCACAATAAAGAGAACTCCACAAACTGCCAGAATACAGAAATGCCACCCCAAACACAGCAATATAAACAAGATGAAGAGAAAGAAGAATACCCAGCACATAAAGGAACAGGATAAATGCCCACCAAACCAAACAAAAGAGGAAGAGATAGGGAATCTACCTGATAAAAAGTTCTGAATAATGATAGTGAAAATGATCCAAAATCCTGAAATCAAAATGGAATCACAGATAAATAGCCTGGAGACAAGGATTGAGAAGATGCAAGAAAGGTTTAACAAGGACTTAGAAGAAATAAAAAAGAGTCAATGTACAATAAATAATGCAATAAATGAGATCAGGAACACTCTGGAGGCAACAAATAGTAGAATAACGGAGGCAGAAGATAGGATTAGTGAAATAGAAGATAGAATGGTAGAAATAAATGAATCAGAGAGGAAAAGAGAAAAACGAATTAAAAGAAATGAGGACAATCTCAGAGACCTCCAGGACAATATGAAATGCTCCAACATTCGAATTATAGGAGTCCCAGAAGAAGAAGACAAAAAGAAAGACCATGAGAAAATCCTTGAGGAGATAATAGTTGAAAACTTCCCTAAAATGGGGAAGGAAATAGCCAACCAAGTCCAAGAAACCCAGAGAGTTCCAAATAGGATAAACCCAAGGCGAAACACCCCAAGACACATATTAATCAAATTAACAAAGATCAAACACAAAGAACAACTATTAAAAGCAGCAAGGGGAAAACAACAAATAACACACAAGGGGATTCCCATAAGGATAACAGCTGATCTTTCAATAGAAACTCTTCAGGCCAGGAGGGAATGGCAAGACATACTTAAAGTGTTGAACGAAAATAACCTACAGCCCAGATTACTGTACCCAGCAAGGATCTCTTTCAAATACGAAGGAGAAATCAGAAGCTTTACAGACAAGCAAAAGCTGAGAGAATTCAGCACCACCAAACCAGCTCTCCAACAAATGCTAAAGGATATTCTCTAGACAGGAAACAAAAAGGGTGTATAAACCCGAACCCAAAACAATAAAGTAAATGGCAACGGGATCATACTTCTCAATAATTACCTTAAACGTAAATGGGTTGAATGCCCCAACCAAAAGACAAAGACTGGCTGAATGGATACAAAAACAAGACCCTTGTATATGCTGTCTACAAGAAACCCACCTCAAAACAAGGGACATAAACAGACTGAAAGTGAAAGGCTGGAAAAAGATATATCATGCAAATAGAGACCAAAAGAAAGCAGGAGTGGCAATACTCATAGCTGATAAAATAGACTTTAAAGCAAAGGCTGTGAAAAGAGACAAAGAAGGCCACTACATAATGATCAAAGGATCAATCCAAGAAGAAGATATAACAATTATAAATATATATGCACCCAACATAGGAGCACCGCAATATGTAAGACAAATGCTAACAAGTATGAAAGGGGAAATTGACAATAACACAATAATAGTGGGAGACTTTAATACCCCACTCACACCTATGGACAGATCAACTAACCAGAAAATTAACAAAGAAACGCAAACTTTAAATGATACAATAGACCAGTTAGACCTAATTGATATCTATAGGACATTTCACCCCAAAACAATGAATTTCACCTTTTTCTCAAGTGCTCACGGAACCTTCTCCAGGATAGATCACATCCTGGGACATAAATCTAACCTTGATAAATTCAAAAAAATCGAAATCATTCCAAGCATCTTTTCTGACCATAATGCATTAAGATTAGATCTCAATTACAGGAGAAAAACTATTAAAAATTCCAACATTTGGAGGCTGAACAATACGCTTCTGAATAACCAACAAATCACAGAAGAAATCAAAAAAGAAATCAAAATGTGCATAGAAATGAATGAAAATGAAAACACAACAACCCAAAACCTGTGGGACACTATAAAAGCAGTGCTAAGAGGAAAGTTCATAGCAATACAGGCATACCTTAAGAAACAAGAAAAAAGTCAAATAAATAACCTAACTCTACACCTAAGGCAACTAGAAAAGGAAGAAATCAAGAACCCCAGGGTTAGCAGAAGGAAGGAAATCTTTAAGTTAGGGCAGAAATAAATGCAAAAGAAACAAAAGACATCACAGCAAAGATCAACAAAGCCAAAAGCTGGTACTTTGAAAGATAAATAAATTTGACAAACCATTAGCCAGACTCATCAAGAAACAAAGGGAGAAAAATCAAATCAATAAAATTAGAAATGAAAATGGAGAGATCACAACAGACAACACAGAAACACAAAGGATCATAAGAGACTACTATCAGCAACTATATGCCAATAAAATGGACAACTTGGAAGAAATGGACAAATTCTTAGAAAAGTACAACTTTCCAAAACTGAACCAGGAAGAAATAGAAAATCTTAAGAGACCCATCACAAGCACAGAAATTGAAACTGTAGTCAGAAATCTTCCAGCAAACAAAAGCCCAGGACCAGACGGCTTCACAGCTGAATTCTACCAAAAACTTGGAGAAGAGCTAACACCAATCCTACTCAAACTCTTCCAGAAAATTGCAGAGGAAGGTAAACTGCCAAACTCATTCTATGACGTCACCATCACCCTAATACCAAAACCTGACAAAGATGCCACAAAAAAAGAAAACAACAAACCAGTATCACTGATGAACATAGATGCAAAAATGCTTAACAAAATTTTAGCAAACAGAATCCAACACACATTAAAAAGATCATACACCATGACCAAGTGGGCTTTATCCCAGGGATGCAAGGATTCTTCAATATC
>SJYX01018233.1:0-22848 GCA_006410675.1 Oreotragus oreotragus | reverse complement strand
TATCCTACTCAAACTCTTCCAGAAAATTGCAGAGGAAGGTAAACTTCCAAACTCATTCTATGAGGCCACCATCACCCTAATACCAAAACCTGACAAAGATGCCACAAAAAAAGAAAACTACAGGCCAATATCACTGATGAACATAGATGCAAAAATCCTCAACAAAATTCTAGCAATCAGAATCCAACAACACATTAAAAAGATCATACACCATGACCAAGTGGGCTTTATCCCAGGGATGCAAGGATTCTTCAATATCTGCAAATCAATCAATGTAATACACCACATTAACAAATTGAAAAATAAAAACCATATGATTATCTCAATAGATGCAGAGAAAGCCTTTGACAAAATTCAACATCCATTTAGGATAAAAACTCTCCAGAAAGCAGGAATAGAAGGAACATACCTCAACATAATAAAAGCTATATATGACAAACCCACAGCAAACATTATCCTCAATGGTAAAAAATTGAAAACATTTCCTCTAGAATCAGGAACAAGACAAGGGTGCTCATTTTCACTATTACTAGTCAACATAGTTTTGGAAGTTTGGGGCACAGCAATCAGAGCAGAAAAAGAAAAGGAATCTAAATTGGAAAAGAAGAAGTAAAACTCTCACTGTTTGAAGATGACATGATCCTTTACATAGAAAAACCTAAAGACTCCACCAGAAAATTACTAGAGCTAATCAATGAATCTAGTAAAGTTTCAGGATATAAAATCAGCACACAGAAATCCTTTGCACTCCTACATGCTAATAATGAGAAGATAGAAAGAGAAATTAAGGAAACAATTCCATTCACTATTGCAAAGAAAAGAATAAAATACTTAGAAATATATCTACCTAAAGAGGTAAAAGACCTATGTAAAGAAAACTATAAAACACTGGTGAAAGAAATCAAAGAGGACATTAACAGATTGAGAAATACACCATGTTCATGTATCAGAAGAATCAATATAGTGAAAATGAGTATACTACCCAAGGCAATCTATAGATTCAATGCAATCCCTTCAATGAATATAGTAAAGTTGCAGGATATAAAATCAACACACAGAAATCCCTTGTATTCCTATACATTAACAATGAGAAAAGAGAAATAAAGAAACAATTCCATTCACCATTGTAACGAAAAGAATAAAATACTTAGGAATATATCTACCTAAAGAAACCAAAGGCCTATATATAGAAAACTATAAAACACTGGTGAAAGAAATCAAAGAAGACATTAATAGATGGAGAAGTATACTGGGTTTATGGATTGGAAGAATCAATACAGTGAAAATGAGTATACTACCCAAAGCAATCTATAGATTCAATGCAATCCCTATCAAGCTACCAACGGTATTTTTCACAGAGCTAGAACAAATAATTTCACAATTTGAATGGAAATACAAAAAAACCTCGAATAGCCAAAGAAATCTTGAGAAAGAAGGATGGAGCTGGAGAAATCAACCTGCCTGACTTCAGGCTCTACTACAAAGCCACAGTCATCAAGAAAGTATGGTACTGGCACTAAGACAGAAATATAGATCAATTGAATAGAATAGAAAGCCCAGAGATAAATCCACACACCTATGGACACCTTATCTTTGACAAAGGAGGCAAGAATATACAATGGAGAAAAGACAATCTCTTTAACAAGTGGAGCTAGGAAACCTGGCCAACCACTTGTAAAAAGGAATGAAATGAAGACTTTCTAACACTGTGCACAAAAATAAACTCAAAATGGATTAAAGATCTAAACGTAAGACCAGAAACTATAAAACTAGAGGAAAACATAGCCAAAACACTCTCCAACGTAAATCACAGCAGGATCCTCTATGACCCACCTCCAAGAATATTGGAAATAAAAGCAAAAATAAATAAATGGGATCTAATTCAAATTAAAAGCTTCTGCACAACAAAGGAAACTATAAGCAAGGTGAAAAGACAGCCTTCAGAATGGGAGAAAATAATAGCAAATGAAGCAACAGACAAAGAATTAATCCCAAAAATATACAAGCAACTCCTACAGCTCAATCCCAGAAAAATAAAAGACCCAATCAAAAAATGAGCCAAAGAACTAAACAGACATTTTTCCAAAGAAGACATGCAGATGGCTAACAAACACATGAAAAGATGCTCAACATCACTCATTATCAGAGAAATGCAAATCAAGACCACAATGAGATACCACTTCACACCAGTCAGAATGGCTGCGATCCAAAAGTCTGCAAGCAATAAATGCTGGAGAGGGTGTGGAGAAAAGGGAACCCTCTTACACTGTTGGTGGGAATGCAAACTAGTACAGCCACTATGGAGAACAGTGTGGAGATTCCTTAAGAAATTGGAAATAGAACTGCCTTATGACCCAGCAATCCCACTGCTGGGCATACACACCGAGGAAACCAGAATTGAAAGAGACACGTGTACCCCAATGTTCATCGCAGCACTGTTTACAATAGCCAGGACATGGAAGCAACCTAGATGTCCATCAGCAGACGAATGGATAAGAAAGCTGTGGTACCTATACACAATGGAGTATTACTCCGCTGTTAAAAAGAATACATTTGAATCAGTTCTAATGAGGTGGATGAAACTGGAGCCTATTATAGAGTGAAGTCAGCCAGAAAGAAAAACACCAATACAGTATAATAATGCATATATATTGAATTTAGAAAAATGGTAATGATAACCATGTGTGTGAGACAGCAAAAGAGACAAAGATGTATAGAACTGTGTTTTGGACTCTGTGGGAGAGGGCAAAGGTGGGATGATTTGGGAGAATGGCATTGAAACGTATATTATCATATGCGAAATGAATCGCCAGTCCAGGTTCGATGCATGATACAGGGTGCTCGGGGCTGGTGCACTGGGATGACCCAGAGGGATGGTATAGGGAGGGAGGTTGGAAGGGCGTTCAGGATGGGGAACACACGTACATCCATGGCAGATTCATGTCAATGTATGGCAAAACCAATACAATATTGTAAAGTAATTGGCCTCCAATTAAAATACATTTATATTAAAAAAAATTCCATCAGACCAAAAAAAAAATTGGAGCATAGATTTATGATGATTTATTATTATAAAAATTTCTAGAAATTATCTTTCTCTAGTTTGTACTTTTATTTATTGAATTTACCTTTATTGACCATCTCTTATGTTCAGCTAAATGAGATTCAGATTTGTATAACTTGAATTTTCTAAAATAAGATATGCCTATTTGAACACAGTATCCATAGGAACATGAATTTATCAAAAAAGAAATGAGGAAAAAATGAGAATTTGGTGTGAGGTTATAACTTGGGCATTGATATTTAGATGAACATCTCCATCTTTGCAATCCCAAATAAAATGACTGCAAAACTTTTAAATATGGATAAGTCACACTTCATCTTAGCCAAAAGGCTGACAAGCGGTGGAGAGTCCATAATAGTGTTGGAGGCCAGGGAGAAGTTCCATCTTTATGCTGCAAATGGTGAAGAATTTCCACTGGATACAGTACAGGTGAAGTCATTTTGAAGAATTATACCAAAACCAATGTGAAATTTCACTTGGGTAAAGCGTCTGCCTGCAATGCAGGAGACCCGGGTTCGATCCCTGGGTTGGGAAGATCCCCTGGAGAAGGAAATGGCAACCCACTCCAGTATTCTTGCCTGGAGAATCCCATGGACAGAGCCTGGTGGGGTACAGTCCATGGGGTCTCAAAGCGTCAGACATGACTGAGCGACTTCACTTTCAAGAAGTGACAAGAATGGAGGTGGGGGGTTCTGACAATCTGTAGGGACTTCCACTGGGCTTACTTTTATAGCTATTGATGGATTAAGAGTGTTACTAGGAGGCCCACTGAGTAATCACACTTCGGGGAAAAAGCAGTCCCTGCATTAGGGCGTTTCTCTGATGTGGCAGGCAATGAACATGGACTCTGTTCCCAGAGTGGAAGTTGGGTCAATTTATAAAACGTTTGCGTGGAAAAACCTTAAGTTTTTCCTGCAGGGACTCTCCATGGCCCCTGCTTCTTTTAATAGGCTGTGTATGAATTTCTGTCAACCAGCTTCCCACTGACAGGAGGAATCAGAACATTGGAATTGGCGGTGAAGGAAGGAAAGAAGACCTGCCCACCCTAGTTTTAGAAAAACATCAGTCTGGATACACTGCTCTTTATTCAAGAATGAACAAAGAAACCCAACAGAAGGTTTCTGAAAAGGCTCTGTAACATAAATGGAGAAGAACATAGTATTTAAGGGGCAGAGGAAGAGAAATATTTATTTTAAAAGATGTTTTCCATAAGAAAATGAATATTTTTTTATAATTTGCTTTGTGCTTCCTATTAAGTGGAAAGAAGTATATGAAACAAAGTGGTTAAAGAAAGCTGAAGTGAAGGTTAGAAGGAGAAAAGAGAACAAGAGAATACATTTAAAATATTGCTGAATGAGCCCGTAGGTGAAAAGGCAAAGGGAGTTCACTAAAGAAGGAAGAAATGTGAGGAAACCAAAAGGCACTATATATAGTAAAAAAAAAAGAAAAGAGAAGAAAAAGAAACTGGAGAAAATGATATGGAAGAGGCAAACTTGAGAAATTCTCCCAGAATGCAGAGGAAAAGGTCAGATATGAGAGCAGTGAGATAGGTAATGAAAGGTTGGACAAAAGATGGAGCTCCTGTAATATAGACTGCTGCTGCTGCTAAGTCGCTTCAGTCGTGTCCAACTCTGTGCGACCCCATAGATGGCAGCCCACCAGGCTCCCCCGTCCCTGCGATTCTCCAGGCAAGAACACTGGAGTGGGTTGCCATTTCCTTCTCCAATGCATGAAAGTGAAAAGTGAAAGTGAAGTCGCTCAGTCATGTCCGACTCTTAGTGACCCCATGGACAGCAGCCCACGAGGTTCCTCCGTCCATGGGATTTTCCAGGCAAGAGTACTGCGGTGGGGCGCCAGTGCCTTCTCCAATAATATAGACAGTTGCTCCTAAAGAATTAAAAGCTAGATTAAAAGCAATCAAATCAATTAAGCATGCTATAAGAAAATAATAAAACCAACTTTCTCAGCTATAAAAAGTCAGATCTATAGACTGAATGCTTAGTGTGTACCAGAGAAAATAATAAAAGAGAGACCAATAAGCAGATATAGTCTGGTATTTTTTTATGTTAATTTCAAGGGCAAAGCAAAGAAATTACCTGACATCCTGAGAGAAAAAGTAGTTTAACCCTCCAAATAAAGAGAAGTTGACATCAGAATGCTATGCAAATTAAATGCCAGGAGACAGTGAAGCAGTGTCTCTAACTTTTAGAAGAAAATGTATGTGACCCAAAAGTTCTAGACTCAGCCAAGGTATTATTAATGAAAGCAGCAGAAAGATTTTCTCAGATGCATGATTTCTCATAAACGTGCCATCCACAATCTTTTCCTGAGAAAGTTGCTTGAACTCCAGCCAATCATAAAGCAAATTAAATGGTTCAACCTTAGGGAAAGTCATAAAATAAAAGGGTTAATGGTAAGCAATGGAAACAAACTTATGAGTAAATTACAAAATATAAATAAAGTTGAAAGCAGATTGTAAATATTTTAAATGTTTATTGAAAGATAAAAGCACAATAAACAGTAAAATGACAAATGAAAGACAGAGATATAAAAAGAAAAAAATACGTTATTTTTGTCCATTCAAAGGCATTGTTTCAATAGATGTTAATTTTTGGAATTAACACTTGAACTGACAATTCTTTACAAATTAAAAACAATGAATAGAATTGAAATCTCTCAGACCTGTAAATATTCTTTCTTTAACTCTGCTTAATCAACATACACATGAACATTGTATATAGATTGGTGGTGGGATTTTATGTCATATAAATCTTCAGTAAGTACAGGCATGAAAACATATGCATTAAAAATATATATATATAATTTGACATAAGGAAAATACAATTTTTTAAAAAGCATTTGTAATTTGACACAGAATCACAATTATGTTAAGAAAAGACATTAATAAAACAGTGGGTTTGGGGTAGTGGAAATATCCTATACTTATTTCTGTTCCTATTTTCATATTTGTGTAATGCATATGTATTAATTTTTAGTGGGAAAATAAACATCATTAAAATAAAAATCGATATAGCAGAGTTATAATTAAAGCAAATCTGTGGTATTTAATACTTTGTCTTTTCCCCCCAAATTAAACTTAAGGCATTAGAAAAAAGTACCAAAAAAACAGATACCCAAGAACTGAAGGAAAAAACGAACTTAAAAGCTGCTGCTGCTGCTGCTAAGTCACTTCAGTCGTGTCCGACTCTGTGTGACCCCATAGACGGCAGCCCACCAGGCTCCCCCATCCCTGGGATTCTCCAGGCAAGAATACTGGAGTGGGTTGCCATTTCCTTCTCCAATGCATGAAAGAGAAAAGTGAAAGTGAAGTCGCTCAGTCTGTCCGACTGTTAGTGACCCCATGGACTGCAGCCCACTAGGCTACTCCGTCCATTGGATTTCCAGGCAAGAGTACTGGGGTGGGGTGCCATTGCCTTCCCCGAAACTTAAAAGCAGCATTTTATAAATCAGTAAGCAGAAAAGATCTGAACAAGAGATCAAAGAGTTGAGTCTTAAAAACATACAACAGAATTAACACACTTCTAGTTTGTTGCTCAGGAAAACAAACCATAATACACAAAATAATGCATTTAAATCAGAAATTCAGAGGAAGTAAAATGCACTGCTTATGCTAATTATTACACGAAATGAATTTTATAGTAAATACTGATTAGTAAAGCTGACTCAAGGAGTACAATGCTGGAACTGGCCAAAACTATGGAAATGTTAGGGGAAACCTCTAGAGAGCTACTTCAGTTGTTAAACTGTTTCCTAGTAGTAGGATTCTGAACTTTTTTCCCCCGTATGTGCTCTTTAGTAGTCTCAAAAATTCCACAATAAGCAGGTACTCATAAAGACCAGCTGAAGAAACAGAATCCTCCCATCTCCCAAGACTAAGTGGGCAATTTGTTCCTTTTGAGCTTTAAAAATAGAAATAACTGCCTTTCTAAAATTTAAGTGAAGTGAAATATTGATGTGCAGTGTAGAAGGACTGCCAAGGTTCAGAGAGCCTAGCCCATTAATGGGCATGAGAGACCTGGTGACTCTGGACTGACTGATGGCCCAGGGACCGCTTATGACAAATTGAAATTCTAGATCCCTGGCTACCTTCATGGCTCTCTGAACTTCCAGAACAGGACAGTAAACAAATCAAGTGCCATACAAACATGAATGTTAAATAATCAATCTCTGCAATTCAATGAACTATCTATGACTTTAATAGAAAACGACTTACAAACTGCTCAAATTTTGCACATCTGGATCATGATGTTTGTTTTTGTTTTGTGGGGTTGTGTTTTTTTTTTCCCCTTGTTTTTCATTATTTCTTTTTCTTTTAATTTTTAACTAGTAATATTAACAGATAAAGTGTTCTTTACTGCTTTCATGAAATAAGTAAAAGGAAGACTGTGATTTTTGACTTCTGCCATTCTGGATATACTACACTCAGAAAAGACTATTGCTCACTTCCATTCCTAAAGAAATAATGGCAAGGCTCTCACATGTTAGAAACACTGCAGAGTCTAGTCTATGCATTTGTCATTAAAAATGTAGAGGGAGATGAGCAAGTTAAGAAAAGTATTTTCTCCATGTAAAAAGATTTTTTTTTGGAACAGAACTTTAATTTTAATATGTGTATATCCTATTTCTCTTACTGATTTTGTGCTTACAAATGCAAACATTCATTTACACTTGTCTTTAAAGTGCCCACTTGGTAATGTCACTTTGCTAGGATCAGATTGATGACACTCTGTTCTCCACAGATCTTATGTTGTGAGAAAGGTAAATGAAAGAGGGTGTTAGAATGTCATGAGTAGAGATTTGTACAAAGTGTGATAAGGGCATCACAACAGCAAGAGTGTGACTAAGGCTGTGTTTCCCAAGCTTGTGTTTCTAAAGAACTTGAGCTCACTGAATTGTGCTGTGCATGCATGTGTGCTCAGTTGTGTCTGCTATTTGCAGTCCCATGGACTGTAGCCCACTAGGCTCCTCTGTCCATGGGATTCTCCAGGCAAGAATACTGCAGTGGGTTGCCATTTCGGGATAGGCTACCCACTCCAGTNAAAGAACTTGAGCTCACTGAATTGTGCTGTGCATGCATGTGTGCTCAGTTGTGTCTGCTATTTGCAGTCCCATGGACTGTAGCCCACTAGGCTCCTCTGTCCATGGGATTCTCCAGGCAAGAATACTGCAGTGGGTTGCCATTTCGGGATAGGCTACCCACTCCAGTATTCTTGCCTGGAGAATCCCCCTGGTCAGAAGAGCCTGGTGGGCTACAGTCCATGGGGTCACAAAGACACAACTGGCAACTAAACTAAGCACAGCACAACTTTAAGAAACACCTTTTTGGGTATTTGTGGCTCGTGTTGGTATATCACAGAACATGTGAGATTAAAAAGAAATCTGAGAAACTTTGTACAACTCATTGTTTACCAAATATGTGTGTCCATGAAACCCTCTTTCCTAAAATTGTTTATCAAAAGCTCAGGGCTCCAGTGGGTTGAGGGACACACTGTGAACAATGTCTATCTAAAGCATACATTAAATGGAAAAAAAAACCTTCCTAACTCAAAACACTGGCTTAATTTTTGAATGTTTTCTGTCTTGCAAAATATAATTAAATCGCACCTTTAACTGCATCAACTTCTTTTGTTCTAAGGAAAGCGAAGCACTTTAGCTACAGCTTTCTTTTTCTCAAATGACTAGATTCCCAGCAAAGAAGAAATCTATGCTATACTCAGTATTATTCATAGGAAATATGAACTGTCAAGTCCCTGGTAGGGCTTGATCTTTTTTATTTATTCTTTTATTATCGATGACATCTACTGGCAGAGTATACGTGGCCTTTCAACCTTGCCTTGCCTTGTAAATTAAACAGGAGTGCTAGACTAGGATGGCTTAATTTTCTATTCTCTTACTCGTATCTGCCCCTTTGCTCAGATATTATCATTTACTGCCAGTTGTTAATATAAGTCAGTTATTCATTCACATTATTCCAAGAAATCTTTGCTGAGTGCCTGCTCTATTCCAGGCACTTTTCTAACATCAGGTATATACAGTGTGAAGGAGAATCACAAGCATGTAAACTTACAACCTAGTGGGAAACATAACCAATGAACATATTATATTAACAATACAATCTTAAACAGGGCTAAGTGCTAGGATGAAATCAAAATAGTAAACCAAGGATTTTTTTCCTCTTAGGTGAGGTGAACACTTACAGATTGGTGGTCAGGGAAGGCTTCTCTGTGGAGGAGACTTCTGAACTGAGAACCAGATGGTGAAGAGCCAGCTGATTTTTCTGGATCCTCATAAACAGGCACAAAGGAAACTAGAGAAGTCTGGAGTATGCTAGGCCTCTTTTCATTGATTTAGTTTTCAAAAGTGATTTTCCATTTTAAAAATGGAATTTCTTATCCAGTAATGGGACTCCTAGACTTAAGTATGTGCTTTGGCTGGCAAAATTAAATTTCCTAATTCAAATGTTTTCCCTAAAATGTGGGTTCATTTTAATCTCTCAAGGACTGCTGTTTGCCAGGTGGGCAGCTGAAGCTCTTCTCTGTTTCTGCCCTTCTGGAGAATGATTTTTCTAAGTGGTATACATTTGCCTTTGTAAAGAATCAGAGCAATTTGAATGAAGAATTGCTATTAAATGCTGGTTATCTGAAGAGCTTTAGTTATCCAAGTGTTGTGAGGAAGTTCAGTTCAGAGTCAAAACCCGTCTCAGTGGTTTTAAGATTCCACCAGTACCCGACAATCCCCCCCACCCTTATTATGACTATTAACTCATTTTTATCTAAACTGATTTTCTCTTAGATGAAACCATACTGTTAGTTTATCTTTAGAGATTGCAAGTTCAACAGTGACAAATTTAAGAATTTAATAACAACCCATATGGATTATAGAACTCCTATAATAACAAATATATTTTGGCAATAAACAGAACAAGTCACCTAGCTCATTTCTAAAATTCAACATTCCTTGCCCCCCCCCCTTTTTTAAGACAGGAGGGTGACTTTAGTCACCAATTGCTCAAAAACACAGGCTGCAGAGAACAAGGATTTGAATTAGCAAACTTGAACCCTGTGGAACTCTTTCTTTATGGACCACCCTGGCACAATTGGGCTAGGAGGAAACCCCTAATAACATTAAGGATAGTTCCCCTCAGCCGTCCTCCCATCCCATTGCACCCAACCCTACCAGCCAGAAGCAGAAGTCTTATGAAGAGCTTTTGAGGAGAACATCCTGTTCTGGTTTCTTCTGTTCCAATGGGCTTGCCAAACACCTCCTTGACCTGGGACACAGGCAGAGTTCAAACCAAGTCTATGTTTATGTTGTCAGGATGCTGGTCTCCCTTTTCTGGAAGACTCCTGACTGTGCCCTCTCTGCTTAAATATCGTAGACGTGACTAGTGTTCTTTCGTATGGTAACCAAGGTGTGAGAGATCGGCTGATTTTTGATTTTGGCAATCTCTTCAATCGTATGCAGGGCCAGTCCTGGATGGGAATACCGGCAAGACCTTTTAGAAACCCCATTTGGGAGGAAGTAGGGAGAATTGGTTTCCACGAGGATTCTCTCCAGCGGGATATTTTTCAGAGCCTCCCGGACCTCCCAGGCAGAAGGGTAGGTCAGGACTGCTGTGAATCCCACGGACATGTTGGGGAAGTAGTTCAGAAGAGGCTCGATGACTTGGTAACTACCAATGAAACAATGCCTATGGATCTTGTAGTCAGAGGGCACAAGTTTTTTCATGATGCCCAGCAGATCACTGTCAGCTTCTCGGCAGTGGAGCACTATGGGCTTCTTTAGAGACACGGCAAGCTGTAGCTGCTTCTCAAATACCTTGTGCTGCTCTGGGATAGGTGTGCCACACTTATAGGAATAATCCAAGCCAATTTCTCCATATGCTATAGCCTTGGGATGCTGTAAGGCTTGCACAATGCTTCTTTCTTGGATGTCATTGTAGTAACTTGCAAAATGGGGGTGACAGCCAAAGGTTCCCCAAGTCATGTCATCTTTCAACATCTCCTCCCATAGACCATTGTTTAGTGTGCGAGGATCAGAGAAATCAGAGATGCAGCCTTGAAATTCCTTAGGGAAGGAGTGGCTATAAACTTCTCTGAACTTGCCAAAGGTCCCTTTGAAACACAGCTTGGAAAACAGCATTTCCAGGTGACAATGGGTATCAATGAAACCCTCTAGGCTTTGTTGCCAATGGCACTTTGGCAGGTGGGTATCAATGAAACCCAACTCTAGGCTTTGTTCCCACTGGCTCTTTGGCAGGGAATAATATGCATAGCCTCCCTGATGATGTGGTGGGATCTCCTCTTGGAGATGCCATCTCCCCTCCTTCACGTTGGTTTCTGAACCTCTAGAGAAAAGAAATGAATGAGAACTTAGAGACTGACCTTCTGATGTCATCCACTTTCTGGACCAGTCTGAGGAGGACACTAGAAAACTGGAGGAATAATCACTCCAGTAGCTCTGGCTGCTCCTTCCAGCCGGGTATATGCTGCTGCTGCTGATGCTGTGGCCCATGGAAGAGTAGCAAGGAGGCTTGGAAGTGCTGGGCCAGTAGCTGGCAGAGTCATGCCAAGGGCCACTGTACCAATTAGGCCAGTAGTTAATCTGCTCAGTTGTGAAGCATGGAGGCTTTGAAGTTTCTGCCAGACTGAGTGAGACTGGCTCTTCCTGAGGGAATCCCAATGTAGGAACCTCACCCAAATCAGACCAGTCACATCCTGAAGAAGGGTGCTCAATTACCGCACCCCAATTTTGATGTTTTGGGATTTCTGAAGTATGGTCATGGCTGTCTGGAAATTTTTGGGCAGAAGAGCCTTTTTCAGAAAAGGATGACTTTGGGTCACCAAGTGGCTTCTGCTCAGGCTGTATCATCATTCTTTTGTCACAGGCATGTCCAATCTCTATATTCTCCACTCCAACCTCTGAGGCTGACATTTCCCCGTGAGGACCAGAGAAGGGGATACAGCTGGCTCGTCTTTCTCCAGGGCTGGGCTGCTCTGCTGCACTCCCTTTTGTACTAGCGGCTGCCTCTCCTGGCACTGATGGTCCTGGGACTCCCTGAATTGCCTTCAAGTCGACCATTGATGAGCCTTGGTCTTGCTGACTACCCTGCTTTCTCTGTCCGCCATTTGCTTCCTCAGTCTTAGTATTTTGACCGTCAGCTCTGGCTGCAAATTCTGCGTTTGCAGAGTCACAGGAACTGTTTTTGGGATTAACCCTAGCATCCTTTAGAGAAGCCATTTCTTCTAGAATGCTAGCAGAACAAATGCGGATGGCGCTAAGGCGATTGCAAGGATGAGAAGAACCTCAAGTACTCCGAATCAGTAGTCTTCGGAGGCTTTTCTACCCACACCGGAGCGTAAGGAATGGGAGCGGTAGGAGGAGGAATTCCCTGGTAAGATGAGCCCCAGGAAACCTCGGCTTGAAGGCCACAAGAATGTCCTTTTGGACTTTTAGGTCCTCGGGGCTGCTAGACTCCCCGGGACGTAATACAGAGTTATAAGCTGGCCGGCTGGAGGGGGCCACGTCACTGGGACGCGAGAGGATCCATGTTTGCTAGGGGATCCTACCTTAGCGCTGAACTTGCGCCGCTTCCGCGGCTTCGGGACTGCTCTGCTTTCCTTTTTTTTCACTCGCCTGTCCCAGTTCTCAGTGTTCTAGTGATGTCAAGGTTCTTCCACTGAGTTTGTGATCTCAAAGGTATTTGGAAGAGTCACAAAGAGCCAAGATTCACCGAAAGCCGGCTTTGCCGTCCGAAGCCACAGCGTGCCTCGCCAGATCACGGACAACTTCCCTCCCCCCTCCCCCCCCACGGATCTACTTCCGGGTGTCAAAGCACTTCCGGTGACTAGAAAGCACTTCCATTTGCTTTGGAATACGAGGCCCTCGAGAAATATCAGAGCCCTCCAAAAGACTACAAGGTGCTTTAGGGACCCCACAGAGGCGTCCCTAAGCTGGCCTGGTGGCCTAGAAGTCCATTTGGCCAGCGGAGTGCAGGAGAGCGGGCCGAACCCAGTACTGGAGAAGGTTGGGGGAAGGGCACAGATCATCCCGCCCACCAGCCCTGGCCAATGGAAGCACTCGCCCCAAGCTGGGACCCACCTTTCTGCCTCTACCTCAGGTCTGTTCCCTCCACCCGACAGCTGCCCCTCCCCCCACATCCTGTGTCCCAGCCAGCCTACCATTGGAGCTGCCGCCATTGGAGCCATTGCTGGCTTTTTGTTTCTTTTCTAACCCCCAATTTAAAAAAAAAAAATGTAATTACGGTTTTTTAAAAACATAGTTTAAACATACATGGTTTTGAAAATGTAGTTATAATTGTAGCCTATTATCATTTCAGTCCTTTTTTTCCCACTCAGTGCTTTTTGGAGCCTAGGCATTTCTCTTACTGCTGCATCGTTTTTAAAAACATTATACTAGTGCCTTCAGAATATTCCATGGAATACGTAGATGGGCCATAATTCACCAAATTCTTCCCTTCTTGTTAGATCTGTAATTTCCCCGCTCTAATTTTTTTCTATAATTAAAAAAGATGCTGCAGATAATATCCTTGCGCCATATGTTTCTCCATATTTTGGTTTGTTTCTTCGGGACTGCATGCCCAAAAATGGAGTTAGACAAAGTGTAGGAATTTTAAAATGGTTCCTCATAGCGTCACAGTACCTCAGAATAACTTTAATAATTTAAAATCTCATAGGTAATGAATAATTCTTCCAGGCTCATTTAATTGGGGAAGGCAATGGCACCCCACCCCAGTACTCTTGCCTGGAAAATCCAATGGACGGAGTAGCCTGGTGGGCTGCAGTCCATGGGGTCGCTAACAGTCGGACAGACTGAGCCACTTCACTTTCACTTTTCTCTTTCATGCACTGGAGAAGGAAATGGCAACCCACTCCAGTATTCTTGCCTGGAGAATCCCAGGGATGGGGGAGCCTGGTGGGCTGCCGTCTATGGGGTCACACAGAGTCGGACACGACTGAGGTGACTTAGCAGCAGTAGCAGCAGCTCATTTAATAGAAACAAAAAAACCTAGTGCCTCACAAATAATTTGTTCTTATCTGATAATTTTTGAGTGAATGTTTTCCTTTTTTAAAATTGACCCTGGTACATTTTAAATTGTTTTTATTTCTTTTTAGGATCTTTTAAAAATTAGAAATTTTAATGAAGTAAACTTTTATCATTTTTCCTATAATTTTTAATTTGTATATTGCTTGTTTTTAATTTGTAATTTAGCCCATTGAAGTAACTTATTTTTGTAGTTAAATTTTAATATTTTTCTGTCATAATTTTCTCTTTTTTTCATAACTCTGAAATGATCATCCTCTCTTTAAGGGCTTTGACACATACACTTTTTTTTGGAGGCTAAAAGGAACCGATTTGTTATATTTAATTTTATAATCTGGTATTTATTTTGGGTTATAATTTATTTTAGGTGGAGATATACATTGATACTTTTCTATATTAGTACTTTTTAAACTTAGTAATATGACTCCTCTTTTATCATGTGCTAAATTCTTATATGTAAGAGATTTCCCTGGTGGCTCTGATGGTAAAGCGTATGCCTGCAATGTGGGAGACCTGGGTTTGATCTTGGGGTTGGGAAGATCCCCTGGGAAGGAAATGGCAATCCACTCCAGTACTCTTGTCTGGAAAATCCCATGGACGGAGGAGCCTGGTAGGCTACNTTATCATGTGCTAAATTCTTATATGTAAGAGATTTCCCTGGTGGCTCTGATGGTAAAGCGTATGCCTGCAATGTGGGAGACCTGGGTTTGATCTTGGGGTTGGGAAGATCCCCTGGGAAGGAAATGGCAATCCACTCCAGTACTCTTGTCTGGAAAATCCCATGGACGGAGGAGCCTGGTAGGCTACAGTCCATGGGGTCGCAAAGTGTCAGACATGACTAAGGGAGTTCATTTTCAACCTCATCTTTTCAATAGAGCCTATTTCCAGACCATCTATTCTTTTCTACACATTAGTATGTCTCTTATTACTCTGATTTTACACTTTTAATAATCGAGGCATAATAGCAAGGTATAAAATCTGGGAGAGTTACATCTTTTACATTATGTTTAATTTTCATAATTATCCTTAATAGGCTGAACTGTTTATTTTTATCAGATGAAATTAGAATCATTTTTTCAAGTCCTTGGAAAACAATGAAATATCCACTTGAAATATGTTATTTCAGTGTGTTTATCCAGAATATACTTCACCTGTCCTATTTTTTGTCACGTTCTATATATTTTAGTAAATATTTTTAGAGTTATATCTAGGTCACAGAGTTTTCATTAAAACTATTTGTAATTTTTTAATTTTTTATTTATTGTGAACCTGTTTTGTCCTTCCACTGTATTTTTAGGCCGTCTATGGGGTTGCACAGAGTCAGACACGACTGAAGTGACTTAGCAGCAACAGCAGCATTGCTAGTACATAAGGGTATTTTTGGTTCAGTTGTGGTTATGTTAAAATCTTTTATTTATCTGTAGTTTTTCAGCATTTGCCTGTGCCATTATTGTGTCTCCTTATAATGACACCTTTGTGTCTTTCTTGCTAATATTTGTACTTCTTACCTTGTTCAGGATGCCTAAAAAAATATTAAATCATGATGTTGGTAGGGGCATTTTTGTTTCTGTTCCTGACTGTGGTAGACACATAGTTAAATTAAATATAGTACTGAAAGTTTAGGCTATTGTTTTAAAACAGATGCTTTTTAATCCTAAGGAATTGCTCGAATTTTAAAATGTATGTGGTAGGAAACAGTGTGAGATCATTATATATTTGCTCTTACTTCTTTATTTGGGAACATCTTTGCATCTGTGAGGAAAATGCTGCTTTTTGTGTAGTTGGCTTATAACTGTTATGGACTCCTGAATTTTGTTTGCTTGTATTTTAGTTAGGATCTTTGCTCTATAAATCATTAAGTAGTGAAATTGCTCTGGAGCAGTAGTTTTCAACCTTGGCTTGCACACTGTAATCATTTGGGGAGCTTTAAAATCCCTTATACCTGGGCCCAGTCTGAGGCATCCTGATTTCATTGTGTGTGGGTGTGTATAGATGTGGATGTGGCCCAAACATCACGATTTTATAAAGCTCTACAGGTAGTTCTAATGTGAAGCCATGGTGAGAACTGTTGCTCCAGAGTTAACTTTTTTCATGGCTTGTCTGTTAGGCATTGGCATTCACCTTTGTGGCTTTCCAGCGTTTTTGTTATCCTAGGGGAGTTATATAAAGTGTTGATTTTCTTTTCCTTGAAAGCTTGAAAGAATCCATTAGTAAATCATCCTGGTTGGAGCCTTTGTTGGGGCAATTTTTTGGTAATTTTTAAATTTCTCACTTGGCTATTGTGTTTTGATACTTCACAATTCTTACAGAAAATCACTTATTTAATTGTGGCTTTAAATTTTATTTTCATAAAAGCTTGAATAACTTATAATAAGATAATATCTATCTTATAATTTATTACATCTCTCTGTAATACACTATTGCATTTCTGATTTTATGTTATTACATTCTTTCTTTATTATCTTTGCTAGTGCAGGGAGCAAAATTTGCCACCTTTTGCATAAAGTTTATTTTGAGCTGAAAACAGTCAAGGCCCAAAAGACTCAAGAAGAACCTTTGACCTTCCCCCAACTGAGTAAAAGAACTTAGATAAGAGGAACTATTCCTTGAAGGGAGACAGGGAAAAATCTAGTAAAGTGTTGGTTAAAATTCCTCACTGTGTCCCATTGTTTCTGTATGGCCCAGCAAATGTTTGTTTACAGGACATTTGCTTTTTTCATCTTCTTGTGAATTACCTTCCTCCTCTTTGAAGTCCTAAACCCCTTTGCATGCATGCATACTAAGTTGCTTCAGTCATGTCTGACTCTTTGCAACAATATGCACTGTAGCCCACCAGGCTCCTCTGTCCATGGGATTCTCCAGGCAAGAATACTGGAGTGGGTTGCTATGCNTTGCATGCATGCATACTAAGTTGCTTCAGTCATGTCTGACTCTTTGCAACAATATGCACTGTAGCCCACCAGGCTCCTCTGTCCATGGGATTCTCCAGGCAAGAATACTGGAGTGGGTTGCTATGCCTTTCTCTGGGGGATCTTCCCAACCCAGGGATTGAACTTGTGTCTCCTGCATTGCAGGTAGATTCTTTTACAGCTGAGCCACAGGGGAAGCCACCTAAACCCTTATGTCTTTCTTTCTCTTAGATGGCATACAAACTTTAATTGCCTGATGTCCTTGGGCTTTATATTCTTATGAAGCCCCTATATGTACATAATAAAATTTGTTTTTATTTCCTGTTAATTTTTCTCATTTCAGCTTAGTTCTTTAGACCAGTCAGAAGAACCTAGAAGGGTAAAGGAAATTCCCCCCCCCACACACACACACTAGAATCTTACCTATTTATTAAAAAATCTCTTTTGGATTTACTTATTACAGTTGTTTTTTCCTGTTAACTATATCTATTTGTGCTTTTATCCTTTTTTGCTTTATTTTCCTAATGACAAATTTTCAAATTTTTTTTCAATCCATTGCTCATAGTGAATGCATTTCAGAATTACTTGTAGAGCTTTAAAAAAATACTAATGACCTTTTTAATTGCCTCCAAGATTTCAATTTAATTTATTTAGGCTTGAGTATGGTGTTTGTTTTTTTCAGTTCCTAATGAGAAGCTGATAAGGCTGAGAATCACTGAGTTAGTACATTTACCTGAGTTAGCTGTCTTTAAATTCTCTTACGTTATAGTCTAAATCTAATAATTTGCCTAAGGTTATAGGTTTGCTTGTATCTTACAGATTTGTACCTCTTTAAATTTTATTAAATTTTATACTTATTTTTGTATTTAAAAATTTCTTTACCTCATAATAATTATTAGGGGTGATTATATTTACATGATATATTTTTAGTTGTATTGATGATTGATGGCTATTTTCTGTATTTCAAATTTATTAGAATTTTTTGTAAATTAGCCTGTGCAGGGAAGGAAAATAATTTTCCCTTTACCCTTCTAGGTTCTTGGCTGAGGTGCCTCCTGTAATGAAAGACAGCTTAACTGGAGAAAAACAAATAAGTTTAACAGCATGTTTACCTCCTGTATGGGGCTTCTCAGGTGGTGCAAGTGGTAAAGAACTCACCTGCTAATGCATGAGACCTAAGAGACATGGGTTTGAACCCTGGGTTGAGAAGCTCTCCTGGAGAAGGAAATGGCAACCCACTCCAGTATTCAGTATTCTTGTAGGTTCTTGGCTGAGATGCCTCCTGTAATGAAAGACAGCTTAACTGGAGAAAAACAAACAAGTTTAATAGCATGTTTATCTCCTGTATACATGGGATATACTAGGAAAACTGAGTAACTCTCCCAAATAGCCCAAGCCACAACCTTAATTACTAGCTACAGCTAAAAGCAAAAGATGTTGGGAGTGGTGGTGACCTCAGGTGCCCTCACCCTGCAACTGCTTGGAGAAGGGCCTGGATTCCAGCCAGAGACTGAGGTTGGATTTGGTGATGAAAGTACCAGATCCCAGCCACTAGACCAGTGGTGAGTGACAAGGGCCCTGGCCCTTTGCCTTTGCAGAATTTCTACAAAGAATTTCTACAGAAACAGAAAATAGTGAAGTAAGTAAAGTATTTATTAGGAGGAAAAAGAGTATAGTACATGTGGATAGACATGGGCAGATTCAGAGGGAGATTCCTTGAGTTGCACCATTGTGGCAGTTTAAATCACTTTTATGGGGGTATTTCTTCCAGGTTTTCTTTGGCCAATCATTTTGATTTGCCTGGTTCACAGTCCATATTTGGTATATCTCAGGATCCTTCCATTTGTGCACATGTATCTCTTAACCAGGATGGATTTTACCAAAAAGACGAATGGGTAGGCTGGCATTAGTTAGCATCATTCCTCTATGAACTTTAAAAGTTTAATGAACTTTTCTGCTCCTGTGTGGTCTCCTGACTTCAGGAATGAGAGATATGTGGTCTGGGCATGGCCAGCCTCCTCCCTTAATTATCCTGCTATTCTTGTCTTGGAGTCAATAGAGAATGAATCACCAATTGCTTTACCCTGGGCGGGGCCCATGTGTCTCCTGCCTCAGGGTGAGCCAGTTATGGGAGGTTATCAGGCAAAACACAGTAAAGGACATTGCAGTTGTTATGCAGACTTAAGTTCATGCTTTCTCCATTGTTAAGTTTCCAGAAATTTGCTTTTTAGATATAGTCTTTCTTTTCCTGGCACAGAGAGGGAGATACCCTTACCAATGGAGATTTCCCTTATCATTGTAAATGTCCCTTGTCAACAACAACAACAACAACAACACCAAACTATGCATGCTTAGTGGTGTTGAACTCTTTGTGATCCTTTGGACCATAGCCCACCAGGCTCCTTTGTCCATGGGATTTTTCAGGCAAGAATACTAGAGTGAGTTGCCATTTCCTTCTCCAGGGGATCTTCCTGACCCAGGGATCCAACCCTTATCTCAACCTGCATCACAGGCGAATTCTTTACCCAGTGAACCATCTGGAAAGCCCCAAATGTCCCTTACAAGAATGACTTTTACTCAGCTTTCAGAGCTTCTCCTTTCTCTTGCTGTTTCTTAAAAATAATAAGCTCAAGATAATTCTTATTCCAAAGAGGCATATTTTAGGGTGATTTATTCTGTTCCCCTTCACATATGATAAACTTCTTTAAATATATTATTGTCCTGTATAAAGGAGCCATCTAATATACATAATGCAAAATTCATTACAATTTATTTCCTTAATTCTGTGATTCCATAATCACAAGAGAAAGCATTGATTTAATAACAGCTTTTTCAGGAAGAATAAACAACACTGTATTAAATGTACACAAATTTTTGTCTACTAACTAACCTCTCAGGGAAGGCAACGGCACCCCACCCCAGTACTCTTGCCTGGAAAATCCGATGGACGGAGTAGCCTGGTGGGCTGCAGTCCATAGGGTCGCTAACAGTCGGACAGACCAAGTGACTTCACTTTCACTTTTCTCTTTCATGCACTGGAGAAGGAAATGGCAACCCACTCCAGTATTCTTGCCTGGAGAATCCCAGGGATGGGGGAGCCTGGTGGGCTGCCATCTGTGGGGTCGCACAGAGTCGGACACGACTGAAGTGACTTAGCAGCAGCAGCAACTAACCTCTAATAGCATGCATTGATCCTTAATGTTATACACCTTCTTTAGTACCTCTCCATTAAAGTCTGAACATTATCAGTGTTTCTTTCTTTCCTAACATCTTCTCTAAAAATTCAATTGTAAGTTTTAGACAATTAGATGTTTGGTTACTGAGTAATAGCCTTTATAACTCATGCATTGTTCATACTAAATTCACCATCTTTTAAAATTCTGTAATTCTGAGAGATTATTGTTTTGCCTTATGATTGCATTGCCTAGAACATGATGGACAATCTTCTACACAATCATTTTTGTGTCAGTGCTACATCAGATAGTAATATTTAGAAAACATTGTAAGTGAAAATTAGGAATCCAAATTGATGTTAACATCAGGCTATTTGGGATATGTGATGCAAAGCAAAGAATGAAATTGACAATAAAATAGAATTACTTCCCCACAAAGTTAAATTTATGCCTTACTTCAAATTGCATCTAGTTGCTTTATTAAATCCTTATTAAAATGCATTCATGACTGCTTTAAGTTTCTTTTAGCTTTAATTTAAGATGATTCTGATTTCAGAAATATTAACATTAAATTTTTTTCCTTTATAAGGGGGAAATATCATATATCTGTTATTTAAAGCCAGTTTATTTCAAATTTTATATCCTCTTGACTAGCATCAAAAATCTGAATGCCTTGGGGATCAGGCACATAACCTTATATAATACAGGGCTTGTGAAGGCCTGTGGGGAATGGAAGGTCACACACCCTGCCAAATGACATATACATTCGGTTTTCAAGAAAATTATAGCCAGCCTCTAGGACCTTATTTATCTAGTCTCTGCTTGACATCATAAATTATGATAAAACTTTGCATCATAATTATATTTCTATAAATTTTCAGTTCTTGCAATTTTTATTTTAGAGCTTTCTCTCTGGATTCTCTGGTACATCAAGTTCCATTGCAATTAGCTCTTTCACCTTTGTTAGATCACTTTTAATCTATTTGGCATCTATTTTGCTATAGTATTTTGTCATTTTCTCTCCTTCTTCCTTTTCTATCCTTCAGTCTCTACTTCTCTGACTTGCTCTCTACATATCATGCTGGAGTTCGTCATTCCTGTATTCTCAAGGGGCTGGAACATGAACTGTCAGTCTATCCCTCTTATGGAAATATTGAAGTCCAACCTAAAATAATATCTTTCTTTCTCTTTGTTTCTGTTGAGCATCTTTATTCTCTTTCAATGCATCATTTATTTGATAAATAGTGATAATATATATATGACAGTGTTGTCAGCTGATCTCTGGCAGTTTGGTCATACACAAATTTATACCAGTAATATTCAATACATAGAGGTAGGTGGGATATGAATATGCTGTCTACACTTTCCTACACTTCCTACATTTTCCTCTACACTTTACAAAGAAAAGAAAGTTTCAAAGTGAATACTACTATGGGAGTAGATAACTTTTCCTTTCTTCCCTTCTAGATTCTTTCACTGGTTGTTGCTCAGTCTTATCCAACTCTTTGCAACCCCATGGACTGCAGCATGCCAGGCTTCCCTGTCCTTCACTATCTCCCAGAGTTTGCTCAAACTCACGTCCATTGAATCAGTGATGCCATCCAATTATCTCATCCCTTCTGCCTTCAATCTTTCCCAGCATCAGGGTCTTTTCCAATGAGTCAGCTCTTTGTATCAGGTAGCCAAAGTATTGGAGGTTCAGCTTCAGCATCAGTCCTCCCAATGAATATTCAGGGTTGATTTCCTTTAGGATTGACTGATTTGATCTCCTTGCTGTCCAGGGGACTCTCAAGAGACTTCTCTAACACCACACTGGACTAATAATTAAGTTGATACATGAAAGATTAATGGAAGAAGAAGAAATTTTGTACACATGGGAGCCCCATAAAAATATGAGACATGTCAGCAGTCAGGTTCTTGTTGCTTATATACCATTCGGAGCTAAGGAGACTGGGACAGGGGTCTGGGGCTTCAAAGAGAAGGAAAATCATTCGCAGGAAAGTGAGAAGAGCTAGTGTTTGGTAAACAAATGTTTGCCATGCCATGCTGATAAGGCTTTCTGATAGAAAAGGTTTTCTCTGGTAATAACTCTCTTCCTGGTGCAGGTTTCATATCTAAATTCTTTTAGACAGTTATTGTTGTTTAGTCACTAAGTCGTGTCTGACTCTTTGTGACCCCATGGATTGTAGCCCACCAGGCTCCTCTGTCTGTGGCATTTTCCAGGCAAGAATACTGGAGAGGGTTGCCATTTCCTTCTCCGGGGGATCTTCCTGACCCAGGGATTGAACCCACATCTCTTGCTTTGGCAGTTGGATTTGTCATGCAAGTGTATGTTCCTCGGTTCTTTGTCTCATCACAACAAAGATTTGGAGTGACGGACATTAGAGCCCTCAGCGTGTCACAGCTCTCGGGTCATGGACAAACTGTATTATAGCTCTCAGGCAAATCAGTGTTACAGCTCTATTTTATTTAGAAGATAGCAGGAGAATCCATCCTCAAAGCGTGAGGCCATGCCAACCCAAAGACGTGAAGAGAAGAGAGTGGAGGAGTGCACAGGGGAAGGGGAGAGAGAGAGAGTGAGAGGGGGAGAGAGAGAGTGAGAGGGGGAGAGAGAGAG
>SJYX01018231.1:9768-35095 GCA_006410675.1 Oreotragus oreotragus | reverse complement strand
AAAAAAAAAAAAAAATGTAAAAATGGAAATAGAAAGCAGAACACTCACCTCCTTGTATTTAGCCTTGGGGAGTCTAGACATTATAATCCAGCTGTTGGATATAACCCTATCCCCTTGGGGATTGCAGGGGGCTTGGATGAGGGTTCTTAGATGAGATGGGGGGCTCATCTCAATGAAACCAGAGCCTAGGAATTGTGGAGCACTGCCTGGAGCTCTGACCTTCCCTCCTTTATCAAGAGTCTATAAGAATACATCTATTTGTATGACACTTAAATAGTAATTGTTCCTTCTGCTAGCAGGTGAGTTCCATGAGAACAGAGTCAGTTTGGCAGCATCTGGATCCTCGGAGTTCAGGACCCAGGAAGCTTCAGAGCAAATCTTTTCTGAATGATTCACTAATCATTGAAAAGTTTTGGGAATGGCATGAGTCTCCTTCCAAGTGATCCCGGCATGACCACGGCATTGCACAACTCCAGGAGGTGTCATTCACATTTCTAGTATATGTGAGGAACTTCCCTGGTGGTCCAGCAGCTAAGACTCCAAGTTCCCAATGCAGGGGCCCAGTGCTATCCCTGGTCGAGGAACTAGATTCCACATGCCAGACCCAGAGTTCACATACTGCAACCTGGAGTTCACATGCTGCAACTGAAAGATCGGGACGAGACAATAAAGATCCTGAACACATCAGTGAAGTTCCGGTGGGCCGCAACTAAGACCCAGGGCAGCCAAATGAGTAACTAAACATTAAAGAAAAACAGAATATCTGAAGAGTTCCACCATCCCTGTGTTGTACGGAGAATTGTGGAGTAAACCCTGAGTCATGGCTTTGTGAGTCTTGGGATACCAGAGGCCCCCGCTTTCCCTCAGGAAGCTCCCAAAGCTAGGAAGGCCTGACCTCAGGCTTGGTAGGGGACCTAGAGCAGGAAGTCGGCCAACCAAGACGTCAGGGGCCCACCCATCTTTACAGGGCCTCTCCGCAGGCCAGGGGAGGGAGGGCAGGCAGGGGAATCATTAGCCAGAAGGAAGCCTCCAGGAGGGGTACTTGGATCCAAGCCTCCTCAGGGGCAGCTGCTCACTCTTTGTTTGCCAAAGGAAGGGCTGCCTACTCGGACAAAGCGTCTGAGGGGCCCATCCTCTCTTACCTGTCTCAGCTGCCCTGACCCTCTTGCCCTCTCCACCTGGTATGGGCTGGGCTCCCCCCCTTATACCTCAGGCCCTTAGTTCCCTGAGGTTGGAAGGAAGGTCTCAGGGAGAGGAAGCTGCTGTTTAGTGAGTAACTTTTAGGAGCTGGGCATTTTCAAGTTTGTAGTTTGAGCCACTTTTGAACTGTGGTGTTTGGAAAAGACTCTTGAGAGCCCCTTGGACTGCAAGCAGATCAAACCAGTCCATCCTAAAGGAAATCAGTCCTCAATCTTCATTGGAGGGACTGATGCTGAGGCTGAAGCTCCAATACATTGGCCACCTGATGGGAAGAGCCGACTCATTGGAAAAGACCCTGATGCTGGAAAAGATAGAAGGCAGGAGGAGAAGGGGGTGACAGAGGATGAGATGGTTTGGATGGCATCACTGACTCAAGGGACAGGAGTCTGAGCAAGCTCCAGGAGATTGTGAAGGACAGGGAAGCCTGGCATGCTGCAGTCCATGGGGCTGCAAAGAGTCAGACACGACTGAGCGACTGAACAGCAAGTTATAGCCCAGGTGGGTGTGGTGGTCTCACGTTATAGAGGACCTCCAGGGGGTAAGTGGCTTGCTCATGGTCACAGAACCAGGGAGGGGCAGAGCCAGGTGGGAACCTAGGCGAGGTATCCAGGATTGCACAATTCCCAGAGCACTCCCCGTGGAGTCGTATCAGTGGCAGGCTGGGGGTGGTGTGGCACGTAGCCTGCACAGCCAAGTGTCTCTGATGCCAGGTTCACTTTCTCTCCATGAAACGTCCACCACCTTTCTCCCCCGGACATGAAAGTGGCACAGTGGGTGGGGAATGCCTTGATCCTTGAGCAAAGACTTACACCTCTTCCTCCCCTAGCCGGAGGTAGATTCTGCTGAAATTGCTGTTTCTTCAACCATTTTCTCAGTTACAGTGATGTCATGGCCTGTTACCCATCCTCCCCTGCAGGCTACAGGCAGGTCAACTCCTCTGGACCCTAGTGTGGCCCCCACCCCCTAGAGTTCTCTGGCCAGAGACGAGGAGGGGAGCTGGGGTGGATGATTCTGCTGATTCAAGAAGATAGCTTTGCAGAAAACAACAGCATAAGTATCGCTGAGGTCTGCTCCATGGACATTGTGCTCTCCACACTTCAGGTGGTTCCTAATCACATTTCGTTGCTCTGTGATTTAGAAATGGCTATTGTTCTCATTTCACAGATGAAGAAATAAAGGTGCCAATAAATTAAATATTTCAAAGTCACACAACTCAGTGAAGAATCCAGACTGTCTGGTTCTTGAGCCCCAGGGTTTTGCCTTCTACCTTGAGCTTGACGCCTTGCAGGTAGGGGGTGTCCAGGCTCAAGCTTGCTGTGGCTAGCAGGGTGAATGGGCGTGAGTTAGAGCTCAGGATCCAAACAGAACCATTTTCGCTGGGGCCTGCCACTTCCCATTGCCTGGCTCTGGGCAAATGCCTTCAATTCCAGGTCCCCATTTGCACCCTCCAAAGGGAGCTGTGAGCACCAGTGGGTCGAATCTATGGTTTCTGTACTCCTTTACAAATTTCTGGCATCCCTCTTCGTAGCTCTCTGTCTCTGGGTCAAAACCAAAACCAGTTTCAGAGTTCCATTTGGAAGTCTTCCCCGGCTCTGGTGGCTCTGGACCTGTGTTTCCATCCCGTCCTCCTGGACGGTCAGTCCAGCTGTAGCATAACCCACTGACCTGCTCTTCCTGGATCATGGGGCTCTTAACTTGGGCGTGAAATGCCAAGGGTCCATGAAGCTGGGTGGGAAAACTATTTCATCTTTTAGCTAACATCTAACTAAGGTTATGAACACAGGCAACAAAACTGTATAGCTGGGGGTTTTTTTTGGCCATACCTCTAGGCTTGAAGGATCTTAGTTCCCCCACCAGGGATTGACCTGGGGCCCGCAGTAGTGAAAGTGCAGAGTCCTAACCACGGGACAGCCAGGGAATTCCCAAAACCAGACAGCAGTTGAAGGTACTAATGACGATTTAGTCAAGGATATTCGACTGTGGTTGTCAGTTGTTAGGGATCTGCAGAGATCAGTGGCTACTGATCTCAAAATGCATCTCAAAATATTGTTTGCATCCATCTCTATCTTGAAATTGTGGTAGTAATCATATCAACACTGGATCTTATTTAATGCTTTAATAAGGAAACATTTATATTTCTGAACGGCAATTAATTTTTTATACTTTTATAACCGTGTTCCAAAATGGTTGGTTTCCTTCTCCGTCCCATGCATTTTATTTTGTGCATTTCAAAGCAATATTCTGAGAACGGCCCAGAGTCTTCACCAGACAGTCAGTGACATTCATGGCTCAGAAATGAGAACAGAACCCCGGGGATCCTTTCTCTTTGGTCCCTCAATGTGTCTGATGCCAAGGTCTGCATTCCCCCACTTTAGAAGTGAGAAGTCGGGGGACTTCCCTGATGGTCCAAGGATTGAGAATTCACCTCCCAAAGCAGGGGATGTGGGTTCCATCCCTGGTTGGGGAACTAAGATCTCACTTGCTGTGGGGCAACTAAGCCTGCACACTGCAACTATGGAGACCATGTTCTCTGGAGCCCATGTTCCAAAACTAGAGAAAGCCTGTGTGCCACAACAAAGACCCAGGGCAGTAAGAAGAAAAAAATGTGGGCAACTGGGAATCCGACTCGGCCTCCTAGGCCACCTTATACCCTCTGCCTTGCTGCCATCTCTATACATCTTGGGCTGGCCAAGCTCAGATGGTGACCTATGGCATGGGACCCAGCTGTCTTACTCCTCAACCTGCTGCACTGCTCAACTCCACAGGTTTCAGGTATATATTCCCTTTTTTTTTTTCTTAACACCCTAAGTCCCCCTACCTCTTCTGCATAGCACTCATTACAATCTGTACTTAAACATTTGCTTTCACAAATTTCTTATGATGAATAACCATCTTTGCCATCAGACTGTACTCTCTAGGGAGCAGGGTCTGGATCTGTTTGTGCTCACACCAGCAGGGTGTCTAGCACAGCTATGGAGATGACACTGGATGAGTGAGTGGATGAATATCAGGCACTGGGGCACAGACATGATTCAGGTCTGGCTCCAGCCCTCAGGGAGTCTGAGTGCCCGATGTGGGCTGGCTCATAGTCATGGCGGATTGTCTGCCTGGCAAAACCAACTGCGAGCAGATGAGATAAGTGCTCAGATGGCTTCCAAACCCCAAGGCTGGCAGCTTGCTTCTTTTGTGATAGGAAACAAAAGTCAGAGGTCAGAAAACCTGAGTGCCCAGGCCCAGCTTTATGGCTGCACGTCCTTGCGCAAGCTATTTAACATCTCTCAGCTTTGTTTTTGTTTTTTTTTTTAATAAGAAATATTGAACATTTCCAACTGTATACACATTGCTCTCTTTTATGAAGTGTCCTTATCTACAAATAGGAATAAGAGAAACACCCACTTTGCTGGGTTATTATGAGGATGTAGGATTTGACTATGTAGGTTTCAGCTGTAAAGAACTGTGGATGACAATGAGCAGGCAGCCTGGGTTATACTTGGCAGAGAAACGTGCTCCTGGGCTGCTGGGGAACCAGGGTGGATGCATGAGGTACAAATAAAGATGCTGGTGCCAGGGAATCTAGGGCAGACTCTGGACCCTGGGTGTGGACAGGGTGGAGACCTGAGGGCATCATGGCCTTTACCCATTACTGGCACAGAGCAGCCTAGGGCAAAAATGTCCACAATCTCAAAGATGTTACATCTCATTCCTTCTGGTGACTGAAGGTTAACCCAAGGGCAGGCTACTCCCACTGCTCCTCTGCCCCGGCAAGTAGGGATGCTGCGGGCAGGGAGCGCTACTGGGTCTAGGGAGTGAGGTGAGGTTCTGGGTGGCAGCCAGCACCATTGCAAAGGGGATACCAAAGAGTGGGGTTCCAGAGAAGGGGCCCCTTCTCTGAGCCTCCTTCCGTCTGGGCCGAGGAAGGCTTCCAGAGAGAGCAAACTGAGTGGGTGCTGAAGGATGAATAGGAGTTTGGTGGGTGGGGGAAAAGTGTCAGTGAGAGGGAGTAAGCATAGAGGGACAGAATGAGGCACAAATGATTAAATACATTCTTGTAGGGGAAGAGATGGAATGCTCAGGATTTGCCCTGAGAGGAATATAGGACTTTATCTGGAAGACAAAGGTAAAATGGGGAGATCCTTGGAGGACTGTAAACAGAGAGAGTGACGTGGTCAGGTTGGTGTGTCTATTAAAAGATTACATAGAGGCTGCATATGTGATTTTTTAAAATGTCTCTAAGTATTTGTATACACATAGGAAAATCTCTGATTCGAGAATTCTTACCCTGTTTTTATACCAGGATCCCCTTTCAGCTCCTTCTTAGAATAATGTTTTTAAATACATTAAATAAGATGCACACAAAGGATCACAAAGGAAACCACTTACATTGAAATACAGTTATTAAAATATGAAAAATGGGCAAGATAGTAACATAACGTGACTCTTAGCTAGTAAGCTCTTCACTGGCTAGTAGCTACTGTAATTTCAAAGTCATGATGAACGTCAACAGTATGTCAAGGTCCTGGCAATAGCTCTCATACGATTTGAAAATATCTGTGATTCCTGTGGGTGGCAAAGTCACAAATATTGTTCATCCTATGGTGGCTTATTGTCTACATTCATCACAGAAGAAAACGCTTCATTCTTTCATGCTCTTGGACTTTGTGCAATGTGCCCGTATCACCTAATTAAATAAATCAGTTACCTCAAGATAAAAATAGGGGGCTTGCACCTGCAACGGTGTGGCAGATGGGTCGGCAGCCATAGAAGCCGAGGGTTGACAGGTGGCCCGGCTGGGCTGTCCAGTGGGGAGATGACGGGGCACAGAGAAGGCCGCGGCAGTATAGATGGACAGGGAGGACGGAGGACAGACTCCAGAGATGTTAGGAGGTGGAAGGCAGAGGGTCCGGGTGATGGCTGCTGGGTTAGGTGGGAGGAGAAAACCCTAGGTGCCTTTCCTGGGTGTCTAGAGGCATGGTGATCCTGAGGAGAGGAGCCATGTGGCAGGACTTGGGGAAGGAGGTACAGACTGGTGTGTGTGTGTGTGTGTGTGTTATATTCCAGAAATAATAGGCCCATCCAAATGCCTAATACTTTTGAGAGACTAAACATAAGAGGCAACAATGGCCAGTCCTTAGGCAAACATAAGTCCTTCAGTTTCTGCAGCCACAGTCCTGTAGCCAAACCACAATCTCCATAGCAACTGGCCCCCACAAGGCAGGATTTGCTCAATGACTTGCCAGTCTCTTTAATTTTGCAGCCTGCCCCCACCCCCGCCACTTGGCTACCACCACTTCCAGCTCAGGATCAACCAGGGAAAGCCAACCTTGCTCTCCAAACAATCAGAGAGGAGGCCCTGCTTCCAGTTAGCCTTCCTGCAATGTCCTCCAACAGCACCCTCCAGTCAGGGCACACCTGAAGCCTTACCTCTCTCCACTCTAAAGCATCCCCGCCCCTTGCCTTTGAGGCTCTGCCAGAAGCAGGCAATGGAGGCTGACTACCTTCTCTCCTCTGCCTGATCGCATTTGGCTGATCTTTGTTTATTTCCGCGCCTTCATGTGAATGCATTTGTTGCATCATCTTCTGCTTTAAGAGGCCAAAGGGAAGAACAATGGGTCCGGGTGTCAGAGACAACAAAAGTGGGGGGAAGAGTCCTGACATCAGAGTTTGGGCCAGGGCCAGAGCCGCTTGTGTCCACTCAAGAGCAAACCAGCAGGTAAGAGATGAAGGGAAGCAAAGCGTTCCCACACTCCTCCGAGCATCTGATCCCCACAACAGCCCTGGGCAGTGCTGTTGGATTCTGTTCAGGAAACTGTTCTGCTAAAGTCTCCCTGGTTTTCCCATGCCTGACCTTCTTTTAGCAGGTGCTGAAAGTGTGGACACGATTTGGTAATCTGGGGGCAAAGTTCAAACTAGGGAACCTTCTATCTCTTCCCTAGGAATCGCCCTGGCTTTGGAGACTGGCTCCTACTCTCACAACCTTCGGAGGTCACAAACGTGACTCTGCACAGTCCAGTGCTGATCAGGGACCACATTTCACTGCCCTAGGGGACATGCCTTGCCTTCCTGTTTCACTGGTGGGAACACCAAGGTCTTCATGAATAGAAGAAGTCATCTATGGGCATAAGTCAGGTATCCACACAGTGCCCGAAACACTGTTGTGTTTCCTTGTTGTTGCTTAGACACTAAGTTGTACTCTTTGAGACACCATGGACTGTAAACTCGCCAGGCTCCTCTGTCCACAGGATTCTCCAGGCAAGAATACTGGAGTGGGTTGTCATTTCCTTCTCCAGGGGATCTTCCTGACCCAGGGNTGTTGTGTTTCCTTGTTGTTGCTTAGACACTAAGTTGTACTCTTTGAGACACCATGGACTGTAAACTCGCCAGGCTCCTCTGTCCACAGGATTCTCCAGGCAAGAATACTGGAGTGGGTTGTCATTTCCTTCTCCAGGGGATCTTCCTGACCCAGGGATCAAACCCATATTTCCTGCTTGGCAGGTGGATTCTTTATCTCTGAGCCACCTAGGGAGCCCCGTTGTGTTTCCTAGGGGTGTGGAATTCAGACAAGGGGCAGAAGGGACAGGAAATCATTGTTTGCCGAGCCCCGGGTGCCAGGCAGTCTACCCACACAGGTCATCTCGTTTAGTTGAGACGACGGTGGCCTCTTAGAGGTGAGAGGCTTGATAAGGTCACATGGCTGCTCATGCTACCAAGTGGATTTGGACCCACATCCATCTGGCTCCAAAAACCCCTGATTTGTTCCTGGACTCTGCCATCTCAACCAAGATCCAGGAAGTCTCAAAAGATAGAGGCAGGTCCCAGAACCGAGGTCCAAATTCTCTGCAGTTTTCAGGCCCACCATACTGGTCCATCTTTGGGGCTCAGGAATAGCTGGCAGTGAGGGTATTTTGGGCTCCCCAGTGGCTCAGTGGTGAAGAATCCACCTTGCAATGCAGGAGCCTCAGGAAATGTGGATCCCTTGGAGGAGGGAATGGTAACCCACTCCAGTATTCTAGCCTGGAGAATCCCATAGACAGAGGAGCCTGGCGGCAAAAGTTCATAGGGTCACAAAGAGTTGGATATGACTGAAGTGACTTAGCGCCTGTGCAAGGGTATTTTAGTCACACAGGACTTAAAGTGCACGTGCTTCCACATACCTACCAGTCTTGTATCCTAAGAGTAAGAAATCCTAAAAACAAAAAACCAAAAGGACTTCGCTGGTGGTCCAGGGGTTAAGACTCCATGCTTTCCCTGCAGAGGGTGCAGGTTCCATCCCTGGTTCTGGAAGTTCCATATGCTGAGCAGTGTGGCCCAAAACAGCAACAGCAGCAAAAATAAGCAAACAAACAAAGCTGCAGAGCAAGAAACCCTGCCCTCTATTCTTACCGTAAATACAGTCTGGATTTCAGCTAAGCTCTGTCCTGGCAAACACGGTACCACAGGGAGACGGTTTGCATGAGTGGTTCTGTTGGATCTTGGGAGATATTTGCATTTTCAACTCTAACTTGGTTGGATGGCATCATCGACTCAATGGACATGAGTCGGAGCAAACTCTAGGAGATAGTAAAGGACAGGGAAGCCTGGCGTGCTGCAGTCCATGGGGTCGCAAAGAGTTGGACACAACTGAGGGGCTGAACGACAACCACTCTAACTTGCTGCCTTTTTGACCTCCGAGCAAGTATTTATCCCTCCTGACCCTCAGCATAAAATCCTCACTCCTTCCCTGGACCGTGCAGGGCTGACCTCGGCTGACCTCTCCCCGCTGCTCTAAGGTCATCTGTTCACTCGGGTCTCCATGCTGTGCTGGCCTTATCTCCTTGCCAGGCTTGCCCCTGGCCTCGGGCCTTTCACTGTGGGTTCTGCCTAGACAGCTCTTGGCCCAGAGCTGGGCTTGGCTGGCTTGTTCTCACCGGTCAGGTCCTAAGGTAAATGTCAGCACCCCAGTAGGCTTTCTCTGATCACCCTGTCTGGAGCAGCTCCTCCCCAAGCCAGAGTCACAGCCTGCTATATGCTTTGCATTGTGTGGGCAGTATGTGCTTTTTGTGTGTCTTTCCACCCCACCCCTACCCCCAGAATCACAGGTTCCCTGAATCTTACTTTCCACCCCACTGCACCTAAACAGTAACTGTCATGTGATACTTTTCCTGATGAGTGAATGAATAGATGTAAGGTTTCCGGCACGTCATTCTTAGGTATCTGGTTGCAGGGTTGGGGGAGCACTGTGATATCAGACCCCACTGTCCCCCAATCACTAGGAACCCCCCTGCCAGTGGGTAATGGGAATTTCTAGGATTCTGTTACTAATTCTTCAAACACACTTACTATTTCCAGCCGGCATGCCTTTCTTTGCTCCTAGCATTCTCGTCACCTGGCCTGCCCTCCACTAATGCTTCTCCGCTGTTGAAATCTCACTCCGCCTTCAAGGCCCAACTCAGATCCTCCCTTACCTCAGTTGAAAGGATTTTCTCCCTCCTCTGAGCTCCTGCAGGCTTCTGGCTATAGTCTGGGTGGCAGGAACACATGGTCCTCTAGATTGAAAGCGACTTGAAGACAGAACATCTATATTCCTTTCCAGGAACCCCTAGCACAGAGCAAGAACTCCACAGACATCCCAGATTGAATGACAGTGGAAGGATTGATTGATGGCTGGGTGAACATGAGGTAGACAGCTCCAGAGGTGACACGCCAGGGGACCACTCTGCATCCCTAGACAGCCTCGGCCAAGGCCAGATTCCAGTCCAGACTTTGCCTTTTTCTAGCTGGAACTTGTGGAAAATTCCTTTACCGCTCGGGATTTACATGTCTGTAAAATGGAGACGGAAGTAGTAACCTCATAGTAACTTGGAGATGATTGTGAGAAATAAGTGGGTTAGTGCTTTGAAGTGCTTAGCATAATGACCAGCACATAAAAAATACTCAAGAAATGTCGACATGTATTATATGGACACAGGTGTGAGCTGAGTTTTTCCTGGGCCTCCTCCTACCCACTTCAGGGGCCAGGGGTGTGGAGGTAAGCTTGGAATTCACTGCAGAGAGCAGGGACTCAGCTGGAATTGAGGACAGGGGTGTCTCTACCCACATTCACTTGTTCACTCAGTCATTTGACAAGTATTTGTTGAGCACCTACTATGTGCCAGGTGCTGGGGATTCTGCATGGAAAAAGGCAAAGTCCCTGCCTTCATGGAGGTTACATTCTAAAGTAGGGGGATCAGAGAATAAATGGGAAATAAAGGAACACATCATTTCAGAGGGTGAAAGGCCTTTAAATAACAGGTTTTTATAAAAATGAATGATTGGGACTGCTCAGAGAAATTTTTTCTGGGTGGATTTCAGTGGACACCTAGAGAAGGAAGCCTCTGGGAGAAGAATATTCCAGGCAGGAAGATGAGCAATTTGAGGAGCAGAGAGAAAGCTAGGGAGGCTGCAATGCTAAGTCACTTTAGTCGTTCCTGACTCTTTGTGATGCCGCCAGGCTCCCCTGTACATGGGATTCGTCAGGCAAGAATATTGGCATGGGTTGCCATTTCCTACTCCTGGGGATCTTCCCCACCCAGGGATCAAACCTGTCTCTTGTGTCTCCTGGATTGGCAGGCAAGTTCTTTACCACTAGTGCTACCTGGAAAGCCAGGCTGGAGAAGGGAAAATAAGAACAAGGATACAGGGAAGGAGAGGAAGAGTCTGCAGGGGTGGAGCCCTGGGGAGCTTGGATTTTAGGTTTGACAGGAACCCTATGTGGGGTTTTAAGCAGGGTAGTGACATGAGCTTATGTTTGGAAAAGACCATCCTGGCATTTGAGGGAAGAATGATCTGGGGACATAGAAAACAGTCTTGTGGTTGCCAAGGGGGTGGTGGGGGTGGGGGAGAGATGGATTGAGAGTTTGGGATTAGCAGATTCAAAAAGTAGAGAATGGATAAACAACCATGTCCCACTGTACAGCACAGGCAACTATATTCAATATCCTGTGATAAATAATAATGGAAAAGAATATGAAAAAATACATACGTACGATTGAATCACTTTGTTGTTCGGCAGAAATTAACACAATATTGTAAACCAACTATTGTCGTTGCTTAGTTACTAAGTCGTGTCCAACTCTTTTGTGACCCCCTGGGCTTTAGCCCGCCTGGCTCCTCTATCCATGGGGTTTCCCAGGCCAGAACACTGGAGTGGGCTGCCATTTCCTTCTCCAGGGGACCTTCCCAACACAGGGTTGAAGCTGTGTTTCCTGCTTGGCAGGCAGGTTCTTTACCACTGAGCCACCCGAGAAGCCGCAAATCAAATATGCTTCAACTAGAAAAAAAAAAAAAAAAAAGAATGGTCTGGGGACGGGTAGGGATGGGAGAGAAACGCTGGTGGCCTGGACCAGAGTGGAGGCAGTGGACAGTGATTCCATTCAGTGTATTTTGGGGAAATTGAGTCAACAGGACCTGCTGGTGCTTGTGGAAGTGAAGGAAAGAGAGGCACCAGGAATGGCTCTGAGGTGGACGTTGAGCCTTCTCTTGATACGTAGGATCAAAAAGAGAGTCAGCTGAGAGAGATGAGGGATCAGGATTGTGTTTTGAGTATGCCAAAGGCATTCTGGGTAAAAAGGAAGGGTTCGGCGGGGGTGGTGTCCCGTGTTAGTTGGGTAATGCAAGTTTGGAATTTAGAGCTGGCGTTATCGATTGGGGAATCATCAGTGCAGAGGCGCTTTTAACGGCAGGAGAAAACAGAAGGTCACCTAGGGCAGGGGTGATGACAGAGAAAAGGAGCAGGAAAAGTAGCGAAGGGAAGAGGAAACCCAGGAGAAGCCAAAAGATAGCACCGCAAAGAGGAGGGGACCGGCCGTGACAGATGCTGCTGAGTGGTTGAGGAAGGTGAGCGGGGACCAAGGGTTCCGCGACACGGATGCTGACGGGGACGCGACGAGAGCCCTCTAGGTAGGTAGAGCCTTCGGGAGCGGAGCTGTCCGAGGAGAGAGGGGCAGTGTAGACAGTCTCGGAGGCTTTCTGTTGTGAGAGAGAGAGAGCAGAGAAAGGGAGCATGCCTGCAGGGACTGTAGGTTCGAGGGAGACTTTGTTTTTTAATGAGACTCGTATTAAGGCTTGTTTGTATGCTGATGGGAGAGATCAGGCAAACAGGGAAAAGTTGATGATGCAGGAGAGGAGAGGATAATTACAGGAGCAAAGTCCTTGAGAGGGCCTGGTAGCCAGGGCCCCAGTGGAGGGGCCGGCCTCCCAGTTAGGACACGGGGCAGTTCATCTGAGTCAGGACAGGGGAGGCAATGTCTGTAGGCAGGAAGCAGGCGGTAAAGGTGGGGTGCAGGCAACGGGTGGGGTACAGCCCAGGAAAGACAGGGCCTCCTGACACATCCCACCCATACCAGGAAGCCTGGCTTCTTGTACTGACTCGGGCTTTTCTGAGCGACGGTGGGCAGGTTACCAAACATTTCTGAGCTGTACTTTCCTGGGGAGTAACATGGGAATCACGGTTCCTGTCCGTCCTTCCTTCTGGGGTTAACACACTTGGTTAACTCAGCCTGCTTGGAAGCCAGTCTAATGGGTCCTTAGCATAGAGATGCCACTGGCTTTGGCCTGAGATTAGGGTCATCTCAAAGGTCAGCGGGGCCTTGTCACTGACCAGGAGCCATGCCACTACCTCCCTGGTTCCTTATCCTTTTGGAATACCTTGAATAAAAAGCCTGCCTCAGTTTCCCTCTCTAAGCAATTGGCTCAGTGGGCAGCTGGCAGGTGGTGGGGGAGTGGGTGTGGAATGGGGCCAAGTTCAGGGCCAGGATCGGTCTCAGCCTTCCGGAGGCAGACAGCACAGGCTTTGTAGCCAGGCCACACCCCCAGCTCTGCCACTGTCGATGTGACTTGCCAGAGACAGATTTCCTGTGAAGCTTGGACTTCAAGGCCACCTCCTGGACCCTGCTCTTCCCAAAGTCCTGTGTTAGTTTTAGATTCATAATTTTGTCTTCTTTTACTTACTAGATGATCCCCAAAGTGTATAATATTTGAGCTCCAGATAACAGGATCTGCCCTGGGATTTTGGGTGACCACTTTCCCCATCTGTAAAATGGGAGTCAGAACCTGCTTCATAAGACCGGGGAGAGGGTTACTGGGTGTGTGGTACAGGGGATGCAGCGGGGGGCTCCGATAAATGAAAGCCCAAGTTATGACTCCTGCTGTTTGCGTGGGGTGGGCAGGAAGCGGTAACATTTCCCCTTCCATCCAAGGTGTGCGTCTGCAGCGCCCACTGGCAGGATCGGCGTGTCCAATTAATTCCCACCCCTCCTCCGCAGGAGACTTAGCTCTGGGGATCACAGGTGAGCACCTTCACTTTCTGTTTGTAGTCTTAAAAATTCACAACTGCCTGAGGCCAGTTTTCCTCTAATCCCCTTCTTTCACTCTCCAGCTGCTAGACCAGCTCATACTCTCCTGATCAACCCCATCTGCTTCTACCTGCACCTCCTTTATGGAGCTCGTTTTCTGCCTCCTAAAGCAGTAGATGTCAAGTGGACCTAAGCAATTCACATTGAGCTCCCACTACTGGATACCCAGCAAAAGCCGCTTTTGACTTCTTAACCCCTAAGACTCAGGAGGAGCAGGAGGTGATAGCCTCATCTTCAGGCTAACAGGGATGAGTGGGTTTTCCTGGTCCTAAAAATGCCCCACCCCAGGGCAGATGGTCCCTCCCCTGCTCCCTTGGAGCTTCCCTGTGCCCAGAATCCCAAGTCCTTACCTTGGTCGGGACGAGGATGGGCAGAGGCAGCAGGAAAATGGGTAGGAAGAATACGATCAGGTAGAAGCGATAGGCCCACAGGCCTTGCCAGCAGGTGGCCATGGTGTGGGCCCGCGAGGGCTGCCTGGTCACCCTCTGGATCCAGGGAACTGCAGGACGGATGGTGTAGCAGGTAGGCGGCTGGGCAGGCTTATATAAAGCCGCTGGAGTGTTAACCATTGACCCACCCTGGCAATCAGAGTGTTTTTGGAGTCCAGGAGGTGAGAGTAAGGAGGAGAGACCTGCAGGAAGTATAAAGATCAGGAAGACTTTGCAAAGAAAGGGAGGAGGGCAAGATTAGGGAATAAAAGTCTTCAGGTCCTTTCGAGAAGTTAAGCCCAGAGTTAACTCTTTCTGTGCATGGAGGCTGTGAAGGCCTGCAGCCAGAGGAGCTGGAGAAGGGAGGGTATGTGGGAAGCCTTCCCAGCCTGCTCTGAGAAGACCCAGAACACCCTCCCCAGCTCCTCTCTCCACCCACTCCTGCAAAACAGTTCTCTGAGCTGTTTATATGGGGCCCGTGGTGGGGCGGCCCTTCCTCCAGAAACACCCTGACCTCTGGGGGTTTCCAGTCTAGGGTTGAGGAAGGGCTGGAATAAGCCCTTCTCCTTCCAGGTATCTAGGAGACTGTCAGAACCACTGGACTGACCATCTCATATTCACTGTGTGCTGTTGATGCAATGACTTAATTTTGAAACAGCTGCTGGCTTGTTAACGTATTGCTTTATGGTAGGTATACAGCGCAGACTTCCCAGGTGGTGCTAGTGGTAAAGAAGTCGCTTGTCAAGGCAGAAGGTGCAAGAGACCCAGTTTGATTCCTGGGTTGGGAAGATCCCCTGGAGGAGGATCCCACTGCAGTATTCTTGCCAAGAGAATCCCATGGACAGAGGAGCCTGGTGGGCTACAGTCCATAGGGTTGCAGAGTTGGACACATCTGAAGTGACTTAGCAGGCATTCATGCATGCACAGGTAAACAGCAAAGGTTCACTCTTGTAGATTCTTCCTGGCCCCTCATCCCCACCCCAAACTCCCATGGAACACCCTCAAAATTTTTTTCATGGTTTGGAAATATATTTAATCTCTCTATTTATCCATCCATCCACCAAACACATATTTGGCCCTGATTATATCTTCAGCCTTATACTAAGTGTTAAGGATGCAGAGAGATTAAAATGCTGCTGGTAGGGACCTTCCTGGTGGTCCCGTGGCTAAGACTCTGTGCTCTGTAGTGGGCTCTGGTTCAATCCCTGGTCAGGGGACTAGATCCCACATGCTGCAACTAAGAGTTTGTGTGCCACAAGTAAAGATCCTTCGTGGGGCTGGTGGTCCAGTGGTTAAGAATCCGCCTTGTAGTGCAGGGGATCCCTGGTCCAGGAAGATCCTACATGCTTTGGAGAAACTTAGCCTGAGTGCCACAACTATAGGGCCAGCGTTCTAGAACCTGCAAGCCACAACTACTGAGGCTGCATGCCTAGAGCCCACGCTCTGCAGCAAGAAGCCACCACAATGAGAAGCCCAGGCACCTCAATGAAGACTAACCCCTGCTCTCCACAACTAGAGAAAGCCCACGTGCAGCAGTGAAGACCCACCACAGTCCAGAAAATTAAATAAATAAATAAAACCTTAAGAAAAAGAAATTCTTAAAAGCAAAACAGAAGATCACGCGTGCCACGATAAAGATTAGAAATCCCCCGTGCCACAATTAAGATCTCTGGCACAGTCAAATAAATATTTTTTTAAATGCTTTTGGTAATAGTAATAGTTTACTTTTGTAAATAGTAACATTTCTTCAGCATTTAGTACAAGCTGTTAGTTTCCTGTTTCATTTCCTTTGTACAACCTCACCATGAATTCCATTTTACAGGTGGGGCAACTGAGGCCCCAGGACACAGAGCCAGGCAGAATTCAGACATGCTTTAGAAGTGCCCTGGGGAGATCCAAACCAGTAAGGCAGTTCCAGGTGAAAGGAAACAGCAGGAGTACTGAGCCAAGGCTCTGGAGAAGGTGATGCCTCAGTGACAGACTTGAAGGTGGAGTCTCCAAGGTGACAGAGGACTGACCCTGCTCAGCGTCAAGAGTGAGCCCAGGCCTGGAGAACAGAGTGAGTGGGTACATCTACCCAGAGCCTCCATCTCTGGCTACCCTCCCACCTCTCCACGCCAAACAGCTTATTCCAGTGTGATGATCTGTGTGCCAGGACAAGAAGGCAGGGTGCCTCAGGGAGATGGTTTCAGGAAGCAAACACAGCCTGGGCAGAGCAGCGAAAGAAAGCAGGTTCTGTCTGCTGGAGAATGGATACATGTGTATGTATGGCGGAGTCTCTTTGTCGTGCACCCGAAACTATCACATTGTTAATCAGGTATACTCCAATACAAAATAAAAAGTTTTTTTTTTTTTAAAAGAAGTAGAAAAAGAAAAGAAGGTCCTGAGTGGTTAGAAGGTGGGTGTGGGGGAAGGACTGAGAGCTGGCGACCCCATTTCCGGGGTGCACGGCAGCATGGCCTGGGCAGCAATGCCAGTGAGATACTCCTAGAGCCACTGAGGTCCATGTGAGAGATCCCCCCTCCCCCACCCTGCCCCTAGTGCCCTCTGCAAGGTGGGCAGAAAGTTGTGCGTGGCTCCGGGTCAGAGGATTCCAGGGCCAGGCTAGGTGGCAAGCTACAGTGAGACAAAACAGACTGCCCGTCCCCACCCCCAGCCCCTATTCAGGCTATTTATGGCCTCTCCACTCCGATTTGATTCTTGGGTCTGGAAGATCCCCTAGAGGAAGGCATGGCAACCCACTCCAGTATTCTTACCTGCAGAATCCCATGGACAGAGGAGCCTGGCGGGCTACAGTCCGCAAAGAACTGGGCATGACTGAAGTGACTTAGCACGCACACGCCACTCCCCCCGGCCAGCCTTGCCACCTGCTCGGGGCAAGATGAGGAAGAGTCGGGAAGCACAGGGACAAACAAAGGGTTTCAGAGACTCAGGACAATCTCTGGTTTTGTCTCGCCCTTGGAGGAGGCCTCTTCTCTGGCCTGCGGCTCTGGAGCAGCCACAAGGGGAACTGGGCAGAGCCTCCCGAAGGGGAACAGCGTTCAGTATGTGTGTAATCTGCATCCGGCTGTGCCCAGCTTCAAGCCTGTGATGCAGGTTCAGAGCAGTGAAGACACTTGCCCAGGGTCACACAGCCTGTGTGAGCTGAGAGAGTACCTGAATCAAGACCGTCCATGCTTTTTGCCCACCCTCCAGTGGGCCTCTGTGATGGGGCCGGAACAAAAGTCAGTGTTTCCAGGACCTCCCTGGTGGTCCAGATGTTAGGAGCTGGCCTGCCAATGCAAGGGCACACGGGTTTAATCCCTGGTCCGGGAAGATCCCACAAGCCGCGGAGTAACTAAGCCCGTGCGCCGCAGCTACCGAAACTGGTGCTCTAGAGCCCACACTCCGCAACAAGAGAAGCCCGCGCGCCGCAGCTAGAGAGTAGCTCCCACTTGGCAGTACTGGGGAAAGCCCACGCGCAGCAACAAAGACCCAGAACAGCCAAAACTAATAAATAAATAGTAATAAAAATAAAAACTAAAAAAAGGAATACATTAAAAACTTTTCTCCATGTTTCCAAGTTAGGTTGCTGCTGTAGGGATACAGCTCAACGACAGAGCATTTGAATACAGATTAGATGGCTACTCTTTCACTGAGGTCCCCTGGCTCTATATGTATCAGTTCAGTTCAGTTCAGTCACTCAGTCATGTCTGACTCTTTGCAGCCCCATGGACTGCAGCACGCCAGGCTTCTTTGTCCTTCATCAACTCCCGGAGCTTGCTCAAACTCATGTCCATCGAGTTGGTGATGCCATCCAATCATTGCATCCTCATCCCCTTCTCCTCCTGCCTTCAGTCTTTCCCAGCACCAAGGTCTTTTCCAGTGAGTCAGATCTTCATACTAGGTGGCCAAAGTATCGGAGCTTCAGCTTCAGCATCAGTTCTTCCAACGAATGTTCAGGAGTGATCTCCTTTAGGATTGACTAGTTTGATCTCCTTGCAGTCTAAGGGACTCTCAAGAGTCTTCTCCAACACCATAGTTCAAAAGCATCAGTTCTTCGGTACTCAGCTTTCCTTATAGTCCAACTCTCACATCTATACATGACTACTGGAAAAACCATAGCTTTGACTAGATGGACCTTTGTCGGCAAAGTAATGTCTCTGCTTTTTAATATGCTGTCTAGGTTGGTCATAGTTTTTCTTCCAAGGAGCAAGCGTCTTTTAATTTCATGGCTGCAGTCACCATCTGCAGTGATTTTGGAGCCCAAGAAAATAAAGTATATTTAAGCCACAGGCTCTTGGGACCCTTGCTGAATCTCTTTTGAGGATCGTTGTAAGGGAGCTATCGCATTGCCAGGAGCTCAGCCCCACCAGTGACTAATTCATCTCAAAGGTGGGAAGGCTCCAGCCATCACGTGTGTTACAAGAACTTTCCCTTTGCCCGGGAATTACAGGCAGGGCCCTCCTCTATCAGGTTTAATTCAGTTCCCATTTGCCCCACCTCCTTTTCCTTCTAATAACACTGTAAATAATTATTCTTGTCTTTGTGGCTCTTAATGGACTCTGAACCACTCATGGCAGGTGCTGGGACTATCAGTCCCTGTCACTTTCTGGGTGACAGGTGTCAGCACTATCTCAGAGAGGAGTGTCCTGTGACCTTCGACTCTTGTTGGGAAAGTCAGCTGAGAACAGCTGAGGAAGCCCAAGGGTGACAGGAGATGGTCTCTGGCTCACAGAATCAGTTTATCCTTAGGGGTGGGTGGCAGATAAGCTGGAGATAGACCCAGGACTGAAGCTGCAGCCCAAAGGTAAGTTTTGGGAAGTTCACATCTGGACATGGGGCCCAGACATTCAGACAGAGGCCCCTGAGGCAACTGGGTTGAGCAGGTTGGGCCTGGGGCCCACAGAGGTACTACCTAAGTGGTCTTGGAAAGACAGGGATGGCTGGGCACAGCAGGGAGTCCCAGGAATGATTGGTAAGACGTGAGACTGCCCATCCTGGAGGAGTGAAGACATCACATCCTTGATTGAAGAAGAGGGCAGAGATGTTCTCAAGGACAGAGAGAAGCCAGGCAGCAGGGGTAGGGAGCCTCACTGGTGCTGTTTTCAAGGAATCCCCCTCCCCAAGAGAAAGAACAGAGCTGGGTGGAAGGTGATGCAATCCCCACCCCTCCCCAAGAGAAAGAACAGAGCTGGGTGGAAGGTGATGCATTGTCCCAGACCGGAGGTGCTCCTCCTGGGTGGTTGGCTTGTCCTGAGACAGTCAGGTTATGTGGGTGGGGTCCCACACTGTGCAAAGGGCCTAGCATCTTGTTCACCCAAAATCTGGCTCCAGGGGCCCTGATCTCCCCCTGTCTTCCACTGCTTCTCAACCTGGGTCCACTCACTTTGTCATGTCTGTGTTCCCATCTCCCCTCTTGGCACCTTGCAAGGTGCTTAAACAATCCTACAAGATCCAAATCCTTGTTTTCCTCCTTTGCCCCAGCTCTCACCACTCCTGCCTCGACTCAACTGTTTTCAGATCCTCGACTGCATTTTTGAAGCTCTCCAGAGTTGCCCAGAGCTTCTCTCAGGGGTATTCTCCCTGCATCTCTCTCCATACTTTACTAGTTGTGCGATCATTCTCAGTCGAGCCCGCCAGCCTCCTCTGTCCATGGGATTTTCCAGACAAGAATACTGGAGTGGGTTGCCATTTCCTTCACCAGCTTAACTGGTTAAGTCTCATTAATCTTTCAAGTCTCAGCCTAAAGCTAAACCACCTTTGTGAGCTCTCATCACAGACTGGAACCTCTCCTACATGCTAGAAGACCCTGTCACAGCACATTATCACACTGCATTTCATTCTCCTTATAACCTGCCTACATCCCCCACCAGAGTAGGTTCCATAAAGTAAAGCGTGTATACACACCTCTGCAGTCTCTTGAGCTGATACTCATCATATAACGTTGTGGAACAATAGACAGGTAGATGGATGGATGGCTAGAATGATGAATGGATGGGTGGATGGGGTGCCCATAGGATAATTTACAAGGTTCATGCCAGACAGCCAAACCCTCCTTCCAGAATGTTCTGAAGCTGATCCCTTGATTTTTAGGGGGGACTGATAGGGGTCATTGGGCAGGCAACAAGGCAAAGAAGTGAATGGGTTTTCATCATGATAAAGATTGTAAAGACGTCAGGACTTCTCTGGTAGTCCACGGTGGCTAAGACTCCATGCTCCCAGTACAGGGGACTCAAGTTTGACCCCTGCTTGGGGAACTAGATCCCACATCTTGCAATTACAATTCTGCATACCACAACTAAAGAACCTGCACGCCACGATGAAGTTCGAAGATCCCGCATTTCACACCAAAGATCTGACACAGCCAAATAAATAAATATTTAAGAAACACACAAGATACTACCTCATACCTGTCAGAATGGCTGTCATCAAAAATACGGCAAATAACAAGTGTTATTTACAAAGAAAGGGCAGTACAGACGCGCACACACGCATACACACACACTGGAGTATTGCTCAGCCATAGGAAAGAAGGACAATTTGCCATCTGTGACAGTGTGAATGGGCCTGAAGGATAGATATTATGCTTAGTGAAATAAGTTACAGAAAGATGAATACTGAATATTTTTACTTACATGTGGAATCTAAAAAAAAAATAAATGAATGAATACAACAAGAAAGAGATTCACTGGTATAGAGAACAAAGTAGTGGTTACCAGTGGGGAGAGCGGAGAAGGAAGGGGCAAGATAAAAGAAGAGGATTCAGAAGTAAAAAGCTACTAGGTATAAAATGAAAAAGATACAAGGAAGTAATGTACAACATAGGGAATATAATAACTTCAATACTTTATAATAACTTTATCATAAATAACTTTATAATAATATTACTTACAAAAATATAGAGTCTCTATGTTGTAAACCTGAAACTAATGTGATATTTTAGGTCAACTATACCTCAATTAAAAAAAAGAAGAGTATCAAGAGGAGATAAGGAGTCAGCCTTTCAGAACTGGCACTGCCCATGTGATTTGGCTGCTGATGGCTTAGCTGGGATCCAGGGAGTGCTCTGATGCTAAAAGGGACCTAAGCACATTTTAGATACGGTTAGCAAGAAGCTCCTCTCTGTGTTACCAAGCAGTAAGCCTGTCCCTCTTCTTCCAAATCTCTCTGCTCAGCTCCTTTTATTATTTATTTATTTATTTNCTTTGGCTGCTGATGGCTTAGCTGGGATCCAGGGAGTGCTCTGATGCTAAAAGGGACCTAAGCACATTTTAGATACGGTTAGCAAGAAGCTCCTCTCTGTGTTACCAAGCAGTAAGCCTGTCCCTCTTCTTCCAAATCTCTCTGCTCAGCTCCTTTTATTATTTATTTATTTATTTTTCAGCTCCTTTTAAATACTGTGATGAAAAAAACACGTAGCTTAAAATGTACCCTCTTAACCATTTTGATTGTTCATTTCAGTTCAGTCACTCAGTCATGTCTGACTCTGCAACCCCACGGACTACAGCACACCAGGCTTCCCCATCCATCACCAACTCCCAGAGCTTGCTCAAACTCATGTCCATTGAGCTGGTGATGTTATCCACTCTTTGCATCTTCTGTCGTCCCCTTCTCCTCCTGCCTTCATTCTTTCCCAGCATCAGGGTCTTTTCCAGTGAGTCAGTTCTTCACATCAGGTGATGAAAGTATTGGAGCTTCAGCTTCAGCATCAATCCTTCAAATGAATATTCAGGACTGATTTCCTTTAGGATTGACTGGTTTGATCTCCTTGCAGTCCAAGGTACTCTCAAGAGTCTTCTCCAATGCCACAGTTCAAAAGCATAAATTCTTCTACCCTCAGCTTTCTTTATAGTCCAGCTCTCACATCTATACATGACTACTGGAAAAACCATAGCTTTGACTAGATGGACCTTTGTCAGCAAAGTAATGTCTGCTTTTTAATATGCTGTCTAGGTTGGTCACAGCTTTTCTTCCAAGGAGCAAGTGATAGGACCAGATGCCATGATCTTAGTTTTTTGAATGTTGAGTTTTAAGCCAGCTTTTTCACTTTCCTCCTTCACTTTCATCAAGAGGCTTTTTAGTTCTTCTTCGCTTTCTGCCATAAGGGTGGTGTCCTCTACATATCTGAGGTTATTGATATTTCTCCTGGCAATCTTGATTCCAGCTTGTGCTCCATCGAGCCTGGCATTTTGCATGATGTACTCTGCATATAAGTTATCAGTTCAGTATCAAGCCTGACCATATTATTTTACAACCAGTCTCTGGAATCCTTGTCATGTTGCAAAGCTGAAACTCTATATCCATTAAGCAATAACTCCCTACTCTCCCTTCCCCAGGCCCTGACAGCCACTGTTCTACTTTCTGTTTCTATGACTGACTCCTCTGGATATTGCATAAAAGGAGAATCACGCAGTATTTGTCTTTCTGTGCGTGTCTTATTTCACTTAGCATAGTGTCCTCAAGCCTCATCCATGTTATAGCTTGTGTCAGAATTCTCTTTCTTTTTAATGCTGAGTAACATTCCTTTTTTATATATAACATTCCATTTTGTATACATACGGGCTTCACTGGTCGCTCAGTAGTAAAGAATTTGCCTGCCGATGCAGGAGATTCAGGTGCAATCCCTGAGTGGGAAAGATCCCCTGGAGAAGGAAATGTCAATCCACTCGAGTATTCTTGCCTGGGAAACCACACAGACAGAGGATCCTGGTGGGCTACAGTCCATACGGTTGCAAAGAGTCAGTCATGACCTAGTGACTAAAGAACAACATTCCATTTTGTGTACACACGCCGCGTTTTGTTTATTCATTCCTCCACAGATGGAAACTTAGGTTATTCTACCTTTGGCCTATGGTGAATAACGCTGCTGTGAACACGGTTGTGCAAATATCTCTCGAGGCCCGGATTTCAATTCTTTTGGATATACCCCTGATGGAAGAAATTTCCATATGCTGAGGTATGGAGAAGTCATTCTGGCTTATACGTGATTTAACTTAAATTTTATGCCGGTTTTGTGGCCTATTGAGCATCCATTGGCCATCTCCTTTAATCATTTTAAATAAAGATACATTGTCCAGAAGTAAAGATTCTCCATAATGAGGCCAGCAAGCAAAAAAGGAAGGTCCTTCCTTCCTGGGACACCAATGCTGGTAACTTCTTTGATGATAAGGCTCCCTCCCCAGGCATCAGGGTCACACTGATGCGCTGTGACAGACTTGTCTTTTTCGAAANAAAGAAAGGGAGGAGGGCAAGATTAGGGAATAAAAGTCTTCAGGTCCTTTCGAGAAGTTAAGCCCAGAGTTAACTCTTTCTGTGCATGGAGGCTGTGAAGGCCTGCAGCCAGAGGAGCTGGAGAAGGGAGGGTATGTGGGAAGCCTTCCCAGCCTGCTCTGAGAAGACCCAGAACACCCTCCCCAGCTCCTCTCTCCACCCACTCCTGCAAAACAGTTCTCTGAGCTGTTTATATGGGGCCCGTGGTGGGGCGGCCCTTCCTCCAGAAACACCCTGACCTCTGGGGGTTTCCAGTCTAGGGTTGAGGAAGGGCTGGAATAAGCCCTTCTCCTTCCAGGTATCCAGGAGACTGTCAGAACCACTGGACTGACCATCTCATATTCACTGTGTGCTGTTGATGCAATGACTTAATTTTGAAACAGCTGCTGGCTTGTTAACGTATTGCTTTATGGTAGGTATACAGCGTAGACTTCCCAGGTGGTGCTAGTGGTAAAGAAGTCGCTTGTCAAGGCAGAAGGTGCAAGAGACTCAGTTTGATTCCTGGGTTGGGAAGATCCCCTGGAGGAGGATCCCACTGCAGTATTCTTGCCAAGAGAATCCCATGGACAGAGGAGCCTGGTGGGCTACAGTCCATAGGGTTGCAGAGTTGGACACATCTGAAGTGACTTAGCAGGCATTCATGCATGCACAGGTAAACAGCAAAGGTTCACTCTTGTAGAGTCTTCCTGGCCCCTCATCCCCAGCCCAAACTCCCATGGAACACCCTCAAAATTTTTTTCATGGTTTGGAAACACATTTAATCTCTCTATTTATCCATCCATCCACCAAACACATATTTGGCCCTGATTATATCTTCAGCCTTGTACTAAGTGTTAAGGATGCAGAGAGATTAAAATGCTGCTGGTAGGGACCTTCCTGGTGGTCCCGTGGCTAAGACTCTGTGCTCTGTAGTGGGCTCTGGTTCAATCCCTGGTCAGGGGACTAGATCCCACATGCTGCAACTAAGAGTTTGTGTGCCACAAGTAAAGATCCTTCGTGGGGCTGGTGGTCCAGTGGTTAAGAATCCGCCTTGTAGTGCAGGGGATCCCTGGTCCAGGAAGATCCTACATGCTTTGGAGAAACTTAGCCTGAGTGCCACAACTATAGGGCCAGCGTTCTAGAACCTGCAAGCCACAACTACTGAGGCCGCATGCCTAGAGCCCACGCTCTGCAGCAAGAAGCCACCACAATGAGAAGCCCAGGCACCTCAATGAAGACTAACCCCTGCTCTCCACAACTAGAGAAAGCCCACGTGCAGCAGTGAAGACCCACCACAGTCCAGAAAATTAAATAAATAAATAAAACCTTAAGAAAAAGAAATTCTTAAAAGCAAAACAGAAGATCACGCGTGCCACAATGAAGATTAGAAATCCCCCGTGCCACAATTAAGATCTCTGGCACAGTCAAATAAATATTTTTTTAAATGCTTTTGGTAATAGTAATAGTTTACTTTTGTAAATAGTAACATTTCTTCAGCATTTAGTGCAAGCTGTTAGTTTCCTGTTTCATTTCCTTTGTACAACCTCACCATTAATTCCATTTTACAGGTGGGGCAACTGAGGCCCCAGGACACAGAGCCAGGCAGAATTCAGACATGCTTTAGAAGTGCCCTGGGGAGATCCAAACCAGTAAGGCAGTTCCAGGTGAAAGGAAACAGCAGGAGTACTGAGCCAAGGCTCTGGAGAAGGTGATGCCTCAGTGACAGACTTGAAGGTGGAGTCTCCAAGGTGACAGAGGACTGACCCTGCTCAGCGTCAAGAGTGAGCCCAGGCCTGGAGAACAGAGTGAGTGGGTACATCTACCCAGAGCCTCCATCTCTGGCTACCCTCCCACCTCTCCACGCCAAACAGCTTATTCCAGTGTGATGATCTGTGTGCCAGGACAAGAAGGCAGGGTGCCTCAGGGAGATGGTTTCAGGAAGCAAACACAGCCTGGGCAGAGCAGCGAAAGAAAGCAGGTTCTGTCTGCTGGAGAATGGATACATGTGTATGTATGGCGGAGTCTCTTTGTCGTGCACCCGAAACTATCACATTGTTAATCAGGTATACTCCAATACAAAATAAAAAGTTTTTTTTTTTT
>SJYX01018230.1:2721-89476 GCA_006410675.1 Oreotragus oreotragus | reverse complement strand
CTCTGGGGCGCGCGGGGCCCTGGAGAGTAAGGGGCGTAGGGACAGTTACTGAAGAGCTGAGGAGGCCAGGAAGAGAGACGCCGTGAGGCCGCAGGCAGGGCCTTGCCGGTGTGAGGGTTACGGGTGAGGCCCTGGAGAAGAGGTGCATTCAGTAGTAGGGAAGGGGGATGCTGGACAGTGGGAGGAAAGATACTGGGAGTGGGAGGAGGGTGGGAAAAACGGGCAAGGCTGGACGCGGATGGATCTAAGGTAGAGCAGAGAGAGGACTGGTGGGAGACCTACAGTCTTGTAGAGTGAGGAGGAAGAGATAGCCTTCAAGGTACAATCCAGCTTGGCCAAACAAACTAATGTTGACAAACTCTGGAAAGAACTAGGCCTTACTTAGGAAGGAAAGGACTGGGGACGGGGATCTAGAGCTGTGATGACAGTGTTTGGGAAAGGGAAGAGGTTGAATAGATGCCAGAATTACAGGTATCAGGAAAGGGTATACATCCTCTAGTTTGAAAGAAGACAGAAGAAGTTCACTGGTTAGGGAAACCTAGGTACAGGAGATTAGGGGCAAAATTAATATCTAATAGTGTAAAACAAAACTTAATGCATTATCGTAGAGACAGTAAAATGTGGAAATCAGGTGCAGTATCATTTTCTGGGAATGGAAAGGCTATGCAGATTAGCATCCAAAGACCCATAAGAAGTAATAAGATCACTGGAGAAATTCAGGAGATAAAAGGGGGAATGCAGATGGTGGAGAATAATAGGAAATGTCAGGGTTAGTAGTTACTTAGGACTTTTAGGTTGAAGCACAGTATGAACTTGAATTTTGTGGGTGTGTTTTAATCCTTTGGAGTCTAGTTCTTTAACTTTGTATCATGCTTTTTTTTTTATATGTGTATGTTTAGCAAATCTGTATAGCTATTTGACGCATTTAATCTGATGCTTCATTTGTATATCCCGGATGTAAAACCAGACTTTGTGGTTACAGCTAAAGAATGATGGGATGCATAGACTTCTTTCTGTCTTAACTGGTGTCCATAGGGACCATTGATATTATTTTACAGTCTATTTGCTTTTTCAGAAGTAATTGTAACCTGTCACTCCACATCTTTATTTTTTCTGTTAGTTGTTGTTTTGTCTCCTTGGCCTTAGATACCCAAACAAATCTAAACAAACCATGGACACTAACGTAATTGAACTTAGGCTTTAAACTGCTGCATTTACAAGAATATAATTTAAGAGTCTGGTCAAATTTACTATAACTTTATTTATTTTGTATTAGTGCTTTCTAAAATGCCTAACTAAAGTTCAAGTGTATCTTTAACAAAAGACTATTAGACCTGAAGAAAGTTCTTGAGTTTCTGCCCACTGTTGAAATTCTAAAATGTTAAGAGGCTTCAGAATTGTTTTGGACTTCAGAAGTGAGACGAAGTTGCTTTGTGTGTACAGCCAGCTTCTAGATTTAAGTAAGAAAAGTGACAGCTGCTTATTTTTTTTTTTTCTGCTTAGAGGTTGACTCAATCCTAATCTTGACACGTGTCAGATTTATGGAATAATGTGGTTTTAACAGATCATAAAGGGACCTTATGAGAGCATCTTCTTTACTCCCTGATAAACCTCAGCCTAGGAACATTTTCAACCAATTGATCTCTGCTTTGTACCAGTGAGTTGTTTTGATAATGGTCTCCTGATTGAGTTAAAGTTGGAGTTAGAGATGGCCATGAGTAGTTTGAAGCTTTTGGGACACCACACATTATTAAATGTTGAGTCAGTTTCCTTAAGGAGAAACCAATTTTTCTTCAATTTTAGTTACTTTCATTTTTGACCTTGCCTGCTGTTATGGCTGCTGTTTGCAAGAAGGCCAGCTGGAAAAGGGTCACCAAAAATGACACCTTAATAACTGCAACAGAATGGAGAGTTAAAGATTTGGCATTCTTTTTCACCTCAGTGCTATGCTTAGTTGCTCAGTTGTATCCGATTCTTTGAGACCCCATAGATTATAGCCCGCCAGGCTCCTCTGTCCATGGGGATTCTCCAGACAAGAATTCTGAAGTGGTCTCCTTCAGAATTTCCTTCTCCAGGGGATCTTCTCAACCCAGGGACTGAACCCAGGTCTCCTACATTGCAGGCGGATCCTTTACCGTCTGAGCCACCAGGGAAGTCCTTTTCACCTCAGTAACATTTCTTTTTTTTTTTTCCTCCCCCTCCTCCCACCTCTCTTCCTCAGTAACATTTTTATTAGGAGAAGGCAATGGCACCCCACTCCAGTACTCTTGCCTGGAAAATCCCATGGAGGGAGGAGCCTGGTGGGCTTCCATCTATGGGGTCGCACAGAGTCGGACACAACTGAAGTGCCTTAGCAGTAACAGTCTTATTATGAATCTAAGTCANCTTCCTCAGTAACATTTTTATTAGGAGAAGGCAATGGCACCCCACTCCAGTACTCTTGCCTGGAAAATCCCATGGAGGGAGGAGCCTGGTGGGCTTCCATCTATGGGGTCGCACAGAGTCGGACACAACTGAAGTGCCTTAGCAGTAACAGTCTTATTATGAATCTAAGTCACAACCTGCCTTTGGTCCCATTTATCCTGTTATGTTTGCTTACTTAGTCATTTGAGGTAGGAAGATATTTTATTTGTGCTTGCACCTGTAATTAATGCACAATCTTTTTAATCATATTGAAATTTTTATATAGTATTTGGCTTTATTTTGTCCTTATCCTTTCCCTCAATTCTGAGGTGTGAATGACAATTTTTGTATAGGATGCCCTGATTTCTACAGTTTAAGAAAATATAAAATTTTGTTTAAAATAGCATGAAATGGATATTCTCTTTTATGAATTTTGCTCATTACTGTGTTGATGTAGTAATTTGATTAATTTTTATAATAAAACCTTATCAGTGAGACCGATTCAGATTTGACCATAATTCATACACGGTCTAGACTTAAACTTTATCTTTGAATATCTGTACTATATCTATATCTGTCTATCCTTCTGTATTTTATCTATTTATATGACAAGTTGGATGGATTTGAAATTTATTTTTAAATGAACAGGATAAACTGGTCTCAGGATCTTAGAACTAGGAAAATTTGACACATGGATGAAATAATTTCAGGATGTATAAAATAGTTTTTTTATTGATAGATAAGTGAAACAGTGTAGAGGTTAACTTGCTGTGTAACAAACATAAATCTTTCATTGATTGGTGCATTTTCTGTTTCGCCTAGTGTTGGCTGGAATGTTCAGAACGGCCACAATCTCTCATGGCTGGCCCAAAATGGCCAGTTTCTCACAGCTGGCCACTGTCTGTGAGTTCAGCCAGCAATAAGGCCTTCTTGTCCTCCTTTCTCCACATGGCCTTCTTTTGGATTTCCTTAAAGCATGGTGTCTGGGTTCTAAGAAGGGGAGCATTCCAGGAGATAAATAGACGCCAGCCAATTCTCTTAAGTCCTAGGTTTGGAAGTTGAGAATGTTGCTATTGGTCAGAGACAATAAAGGCTGGCCCAGAGTCAGAGGGAGGGAAAATAATCTCTCCCTGTAGACAAAAAGAGTAGCATGCATAAACAGAAGGAAATTGCTGGGGGCCAGGACATTTTGAGACTGGCTACCATAGATGCTGTTCTAGTTGGATGCGCAGGCTGAAAATACAGATGGGATCAGCCACATTTGTGGCTATTAACACTTGGAATGCTTTGGAGACATCTCATTTTTGAGATTAACTTCTTAAAAAACTATCATGATCTCCTGCATAACTTGTCTTAATAATGTTACTGTAGAGATAATACTGGATGAACTGATATGATTCAGGAACTTTTATTTGCTTGAGAACCATATATATCTAAAAACAAGAAATTGCATTTTAAAATAAGTATTCAGATTTTTCACTGTGATGGACTTTTCTTTAAATCAATGAGATTGATTACCAGCTGGTTGGATAACATTTGAAGCTAGTTCTTAGTTTGTCAGAGTTTTTGTATATTAATATCTCTTGCATGGATGCTCAGCAACTCTTTGCGACCCCATGGACTTCAGCCCACCAGTCTTTTCTGTCCATGAAATTTTCCAGGAAGGAAGACTGGAATGGGTTGCCATTTCCTACTCCAGGGGCCCTTCTTGGCCTAGGGATCAAGCTCACATCTCCTGTGTCACTTGCATTGGCAAGTGGATTCTTACCTGTTTTCAATTTAAATTAGCCTTCAGTTTCTTTTCTGAATACTCATATATAGGCATTGGAGTATGAAATTACAAATTAATGATAATTCTTTGTGCTCATTTTCTTGATTCATGTTTGTGATAGATGTAGTAAGTTATTGGAAGTGAATTATTAAATGTGGAGTAAAAATTGTACTTTGAATGATTGCCAGAAATTTTTTATTGCTAAATTAGAAAGTGAGCTTTCAAAGGAGACTACTTATTATTCTATATTATCTATGTATTGTTTAAATCCTTAAGGAAGCAGTTAAGAATTTTTTTCACTTTCTACAGGGAGATGAGACATGATGTAAGATCTTGATCATGTATAGATAAAATTATTTGTGGTAAATGGCATTACAACTTACAAAAAGAATGAATAAAGAAAAAATAATCTTTGTGGTATTAAAATATTTAAGATACCATGTGCTTTCTAGCAGTATTTTAATATAGCATGAAAGTGCTTTCTAAATGTTTATCATAAGAATTCATTGTGGATGAAGTAGAAAATATTTGCCAGTGTTTAACAGTCTTGGTCACTATAAGGAAAACTGCTGCCTTAAATCAAATCCATCATGCTAACATCAGCAGTGGAGGAGGGAGACCATCTCTATGGGAAGGGTCCACCTGATCTTACCACTTCAACTAGTATTCTAGTTTCACCTTGAGCTGAGGGAATTATCGCTGGATAATTTCCTTTAGTTTTCCAAAGTCTGATTGAAACTAAGCTAGAACATTTTATAGAAGACTCAGAGATAGCAACAGTGGACTAGATACTGAGAGTAATGTTGAACTAAGAATGTGATTTGTTCTCTGGGGCACTACCACCATAGTTCCTGGATTGCCTTTGTACGTGGCCGGGGTGGGGATGAGGAGCAGAACTGGGAGAGAATTCCTGGCTGCTTAAGGTAAACCTTTTGAGTTGGAATTTCTTCTTGATTTCTTTCTCCTTTCTGAGATTTGGCTCTCCTTTCAGGTACACTTGTCTTCCTGTTCCCAGGCTTGTGACCTGATTCTGTCTGTGTCAATTATAGGATAAACGCGGTAGAAATGGGAGGGTTTTGTTTATTTATTTTTCTTTGTTTTTGAAAAACATGATCATCCATGAATAGCTAATATGTATTTATTTAGTGTTTACTAGTTGCTATTCTAAATTCTTTACATATACTATTGTTTAATCCTCCCAATAATTCTGTAAGTTAGATTCAGTACTATTGTTGCTCCCATATTTGGATAAGGAAACTGATTCCAGAGAGGTTAAGTAACTGCAAAGTCACTCTGCTTAGCAAGAAACCTGAGATCAAATCCTGGCAGTCTGACTCGAGACCTACACTATATTTCATCCTTCAGGCTCAGAGAAACAGTGGAATATGACAGCATATTTCTTTGCCGGCCAAATGGGCCAGAGTGGAGAATTACTGTCCAGATTTATATACACATTTTCTAATGATTTGAATTATTAGGAAATGAAGTTGCCACAGTATCATTGTATCGATTGGCTATTGCTGAATGATAAAACCCCACAATATGTCATGGCAGTATAATGACAGATATTTATTCTCAAGAACATGTGGGTTTGCTGAACATTGTATGACATAGGCTGAATTTTGTTGGGCTTCTCTGGATTTGGCTGCTCACTCAGGACTGTTTCACATATTTTTCTGAGACTGAGACTGAAGAGACAGTGACTTCCCAGGCTGAGCTGTCCTCATAGCTATAATAGAGGCGCAAGAGAGCAAGACCACTGGTTCAGATTCCTTTCAATCATTGGTTGTATGGTACCTGCTGATATTCCGTTAACCAAAGTAAGTCACAGGGTCAGGTGAGGACATGGGAAAGTATATGCTGCCCATAGAAGGAGTGGAAGAGAGAGCAACTTGCACAATAATCTACTCTAGTTATAATAATCTATAATAATCTAATATACTCCATTTGTAGAAGAATGGTAAAAATGCTTACTCTTACAACTACTGTGTTGGTTCTGTTCTGACTAGCACTGTCTCGTTTTGGTTGCCGAATGACACCTAACGCAGCACGTCTCTCTGTATTATGTTATGTAGAAAAAAAGGTGTTAAAGAAATAATCAGAATCTTGACTTTAATCCACAGTGATAACCTGAAAAGTTCATCAATATCACAATACTATTTTTCTGTACTTGGGAAAGATAAGGTTGATGTGGTTCCAACAGCATTTGTAACAGAAGTTGAACTGTAACAGAATTTGAACCAAGGTCATACACAGTGCCTTAGCAACTCCCTTGGTGTTAGGTTTAGAGATCTTAATAACCCCTTCTCTGCACCTAAACTTAGGGCTGCAAGGATATTTTCTGATGTCTGGGAGACATTCAGGCCTTCTCTGAAAAATTATGGAAACAGAAATGTAGCGTGTGGATAATGTTTTTGCAGCATGGATGCATAAATCCTTGTACCTCTCAGGAAGTATGACACTAAACTGTTAATGTGGTTACTTGTGAAATAGTGGATTATGGGTAATATTTCAAAATATTTAATGGCATCTGAAGATCTATTGGGAAACACATAGCACAAAAAGCATTACTTGGGTGGTTTTTCTTTTTCCTATGTTCCTTAATGTTTTCTACATTTTTGAAAGTGAATATGTATTGTTTTTAATCAGATAAATTAAAATTTAATATATTTAATGTTTATGTTTAAACTTTTAAAAATGTATATATTTATAAAACAAGTACTCCAAACGAAGACCTGCACTTGGTCATGGAGTGCAGTGTAGCATGTGTCCTGGCCAGGGGACTGGCAGTGATGGCTTGAATAGACATCTCACTCACCTCATTTTGGTAACTGAAAAGTCTTAACTGTTAGACTTGCCTATTTAAAAAGGATCTTTCTCCCATTCCATCCCCCCAAGTTCATTTTAAATTGTAAACTGCCATGAATAATGTTAACACAATTGATAAATTATATTACTTAAACTGCTGTATATATCTAAAGTTTTCACTGGAAGTTTAGCTCTGTGATTCTCAATTGTGTTGGAGCACTGCATTTTCCTGTTCGGAAGTACTTGGCAAAATTAGTTGACAACTGGAAATGAGGCCATGGCAGTTGGCCTGCACCATGATTTGATAAAAATATAAACATAATCTGAGTACAAAACATTATGTTACGTGTGGAGGGAGGCGGTTATGGGGGCAGGAGGAGATGAAGACACAAAGTTAAGTAAAACTTCTGTCTTCTCTAGAACTTCACAGTTGACTGAGAAGACAGCCATTTATAAATCTCTCTTAAGGCACACTTTGGTAAGTGCCAAAGTAGAGGTGCAAAGTGCTATAGAATTTAAGGGAGGGGAAATTAACCTTAACTGGAAAGAGCTTTGGAAGGTTTGAAGAAGAAAGCTTCATATTGGGTCTTGTGAAATATATAGATTTTGCAGACTTGTTTCTGAAGTGGCTGTTCCAAGAACAGGGAGTAGTTTGGGTAAAGGCCAGAAGATCAGGAGATGGTCAGCACAATGAGTAGATACACATGGTTTGAACACAAGGTGCATAGCAGACAAGAAGGCAAAGATAAACTGGGAGGCTAGGGAGTTTAGATTGAATCCAGTTTGTATTCAAGGATAATATTCTAGTGTACTTGGTATATGTCTGTATAAGGTTTTACTGAAGTAAAATAAATATACTTTTTAAAGAAATCATAAGTATACAGTCCATTGAATTTTTACACAGTGGTCACTTCTGCATAACAATTATCTAACACCTATAGATTAGTTTTTGCCTTTACTGATATTTAACTTCATAGAAGTAGAATCTTTCCAGTGTATATACTAGTCTGGCATCTTTTGTCCCTCATAAGGAGATTCATTCAGGTTCCTGTAAGTGTAGTATGTTCATTCTTGTTGCTGTGTAGTACTCTGCTGTGTTAATTCAGTTCATTTATTTAGCCATTCTCTTGTTGATGGATGTTTGGGTTATTTCCAGTTTTTGGCTACTGTGAGTAATCTTGTACATGTCTTTTCTTGAAAATATGTACATATTTCTGTTGGGTATATACCTAGAAGTGGAATTGCTGGGTCATAGGGTATCTTTATCTTTAATAGATTCTGTGAATTTTTTCCATTTAATACTTTCTGCAGCACCATATCGGAGAAGGCAATGGCAACCCACTCCAGTACTCTTGCCTGGAAAACCCCATGGACGGAGGAGCCTGGTGGGCTACAGTCCATGGGGTCGCTAGGAGTCAGACACGATTGAGTGACTTCACTTTCACCTTTTACTTTCATGCATTGGAGAAGGAAATGGCAACCCACTCCAGTGTTCTTGCCTGGAGAATCCCAGGGACAAGGGAGCCTGGTGGGCTGCTGTCTGTGGGGTCGCACAGAGTCGGACACGACTGAAGCAACTTAGCAGCAGCAGCAGCAGCACCATATGACAGTTCCAGTTGCTGTACATTCTTGTAACATTCACTTGCTATTGTCTCTCTTCACTTCAGCCATACTAGTAGGTAAATGATATTGTCAGACTTTTAATTTGCATTTCCTTAATAGCTGCTGTAATCAAGTACCTAAAAAATTATTTAAGAAGGTTCTTAACTTTTTTACATTTATTGGCTGTTCAGATATCCTCTTTTGGGTCTGTTCAGGGCTTGGTCTTTTTTTTTCTTTTTTAATTGCCTTTTTCTTATTGATCTATTCCCTATATTCTGGAAAATACAGTACAGATCTTTCATCAAATATATGGTTCTTTTGTGGGAAAACAGTGTGTTTTGTTTTCAAATTTTTTCATTTAAGGAATCAGTAAAAAAAAAAAAAAAGTCACAAGATTTTGTGACTACAAAATACCTACACAGGATTTACAGAATTACCAATTTTTTTCGCTATCCCACCAGTGCTTGAAAAAGTTGCACCCCACTGTCAGCACCGTCATTTTATAAATGAAAAAAGGAGCTTTTTAATGTCATAGAAATAGAAAGCACATAATCTCAGAGTAAAGGAAACTCTTTGAGGTAGGGAGAATAATGCCCCATCCTCTGAGCCCCCATTCACGACAGTTGAATCCCAAGAACCTGTGAATACTTTAAATTACAGGGCAAAGGGGATTTAACACATGAAATTTGGTTGCTAATCAGCTGACTTAATTTTTTTGCAATACCACGTGGCATGCGGGATCTTAGTTCAGTTCGTCGACCAGGAATCCAACCTGTGCCCCCACCTGCAATGGAAGAGTCTTAACCATCGGACTGCCAGGGAAGTCCCTCAGCTGACTTTAAAACAGGGAGATTATCCTGGATAATCCAGATTGGACCCAGTGTAATCACAAGGGACCCTAAATATGTAAGAGGGAGGCTGAAGAAGAGGTCAGAGTGATGAAATGTGAGAACACAATCCATTGTTGCTGATTTTCAAGAGAGAGGAAGAGAACCATGAGCCAAGGAATGTGAGTAGCCTCTTGAAGCAGGAGAGGATAAGCTAAGCCTCCAGACAAGAAGTTAGGCCTGCTGAGGCCTTGATTTTTGGCTCAGAGACCCATTTCAGACCAAAACTATAGGACCGTCAAAAATTACTGTTGCTTTAAGCCACTCAATGTGTGGTCATTTTTTACTGCAGCCATGGTGAACTAATGGGGCTTCCCTGATGGCTCAGCGGTCAAAGAATCTGCCTGCAGTGCAGGAGACACTGGTTCAGTCCTGGGTCGGGAAGATCCCCAGGAGGAGGAAAAGGCAACACACTCCATTATTCTTGCTCAAAAAGTCCTATGGGCAGAGCTGTGAACTACAGTCCATGGGGTCACAAAGAGTCAGACACAACTGAGCAACTAAGTGTACGCATGTGTGAACACACGGCAAACGATAGTTACCCTAATTGGAGTGTGTGTATACACATTCCGTATATGTATACATACATATAATATCACTATCTTTATTTTTAGTGTTTGCTAACTACCAGTGCAGTTCATTCTCTTTCTCCTAATTTTTTATTTTGAATCAACTCAGAAATACAGAAAAGTTTAAAGTACAACAGAAATGACGTTTTTCCCTGAACCATTTGAGAGTAAGTTGTCACATCATCACCAAATGCTTAATGTATATTTTCTGCAAACAAGGACATTCTTTATAACATAACCATCAAAATTTGGAAATTAATAATGTATTTCTGAATAAATTGCAGATCTAACACCTTAGACCCCATTCAAACTTTGCCAGTTGTTCTAATAATGTTCTTTGTAACAAAAGGATCTAATCCAGAATCACATATTGAAATTAGTTGTCATGTCTTAGTCTCCTTCAGTCTTAGAACAGTTCCTGTCTTCTTTACCTGCCATGACTATGGCACTTTTGAAGATTATAGGCTATTTTGTAGAATGATCCCTCGATTTGGGTTTATCTGATGCTGTTTCCTTATGATTAAATTTGGGTCCTGTATTTCTGTCAGAAATACCTCAGAAGTGTTGGCTTTGTTTTACTGATTGCCTCCTTTCAGGTGACACATAACGTTTGTTTGTCTTGTGACTTTTTTTTACTTGATTAAAGTGGCTTCTGCCAGTTTCTTCTTTAAAGATAATGTTTTTCTCTTTATAGTAAGTATATTATGGGAAAAGTACTTTGAAACCATGTAATTATCTTACTCTTCATCAGATTTTAAACCTATTTATTTCCAACAGAATGGGTTTATGAATTCTTGTTTTATTTGATGGGTTATAATACTATCATTATTTCTTTTGACAAATTTTTCCCTGTTTGGCCAGTGAGAGTGCTTTCAAACTATTTTCTTTGTCTTTTTGATGTAATTTTATCATTCTTTGAGCATTTCATTGTTTTCTGATATAAGATATTTTAGGCTTACCTTGTACTTTTTTTTGCCCCAGCCCTGAAATCAGTGTTTTCTTGCTCTTTCTCTCCCCCCCCCCCCCCCCCCCCCCCCCCCTCTTCTTTTATATTTGTAGAAAANGCTTTCAAACTATTTTCTTTGTCTTTTTGATGTAATTTTATCATTCTTTGAGCATTTCATTGTTTTCTGATATAAGATATTTTAGGCTTACCTTGTACTTTTTTTTGCCCCAGCCCTGAAATCAGTGTTTTCTTGCTCTTTCTCTCCCCCCCCCACCCCCCGGTTTCTTTTAGTAGAGAATGATATACAGAAGTCAGTATCTGGGTGTTAGGTACATACACTGCTGGGGGAATGTCACTGCTTCCAAGTCCTCTCACTGAACAGAGGTAGGGAATATATGTATGTGTAAAGGGGCATACACACACATGTGCACACACATTTATATTGCTTTTAAAATTTTATCCATATATTTAAAACCACGAGTTCACATGGATATCTCCAATTTTAGTCTAACACAACAGGGTTCATTCAATAATTTCCTTTCCATAATTGTAACTCCCTTTTCTGATAGTAAGTTGGCTTTCATTATCCTCAACATATTTTCTTGATCTCCCCTGTATGTGACCAATCTCTTCTGTTGCTGCTGTTACTGACACCCATCATGTGAATGCCATCCTTACCTTATCAGGCTCCAAAATCCTATATTAGGCTGCTGTCCCTAGCTCCCTGTTTGAACACCTTTCTCATTTCAGGCTCTGATACTGTGCACTGAGTTGCTCTCCTCACTCCATTTGGACTCTGGCACCCTGTGCAGGGCTACCAAGGCTGCCGTATTCCTGTGTAGACATTTTCTTTATCTTGCTGGGGTTCTGACATCCTTCTGTAGGTCACTGCAGATTCCACCATCCCATCTTATGAACCTAACTAAACTGAATACAGATTTTTCATTTTGCAAAACTGACACTCTATACCCATTAAACAGCTCTCCATTTGCCTTTCCTCCAGTTCGTGGCAATCACCATTCTACTTTGTTTCTGTGAATTTCACTATTCTAGATACCTCATTTATGTGGAACCAAACAGTATTTGCCTTTTTGTGTCTGGTTTGTTTTTCTTAGCATAATTACATAGATGTTAAGGCATGTGTCAGAATTTCCTTCCTTTTTATGGCTGAATAATATTCCATTATATGTATACATCACATTTTGTTTGTCCATTTATCTTTTGTCAAATACTTGGGATAATTTCACCCTTTGGCTATCTGTGAATAATACTGCTGTGAACATGGGTCTACAAATACCTTTTTAAGACCCTGAAATGCTTTATTTTACCTTTTACATTTAGATCTACAGTCTGTCTGGAATTTTTTGTTTGGTATGAGGTAGAAGACAGAATTCTGTTTTGTTTTGTTTTTCTTCTGTTGCATTGCAGAATTACTTTTGTCATATATCACCTGTCTATATATGTGTGTGGGCTGTTTCCAGGACTTTTCTGCTCTAATGGTCTATTTATCCTTGTGCCAGTATCACACTTCCTTAATTACTCTATTTTTATACCAGTTCTTGATATTGGATACAGAATGTCCCTCAGCTTTTGCATGTCCATCTGTATTGGAATCAACATAATATCCAAAACATCCTCCTGTGACTTTCATTGGGATTTCACTGAATCTGTATATAAGTTTGGGGAAAATTGAGATCTTAATTAACATTATTGAGTTTTATAACCCATGAAAATGGTATATCTTTCTATTTTTGGGGATCTGTAATTTCTCTGTGGGGGTCTTTTACACCTTTTGTTAGACATATTCCTAGGTGTTTGGTGTTTTTAGATGCTGTTTTTTAAATTTAATTTTCTATTTTTGCAGAGTGTAAAATTTTTTAAAATCTGAAGTCCATGGCCTCCATTCAATATAAACACATGGGAGTATTTTTTTCTGAAAGGTCTATTCTTTACATCTGAATCTGATTCCTACTGGGGGCAATACAGCAAAGAAAATTAGAAGACCACTTTAGTTATTTGACTTAGAGTGGATTAGACTAGAAACACAGAGCAAACAGGCAAGGAGGCTACCTAAAGGCTATGTAATAGTCTAGGCAAGAAGCTGTATGGGCTTAAGCTGGGGCAGTCAATATGGAAAGAAGGAAAGATATTCAAGGAATATTCTGAAGATAGAATGAATAAGGTTGCCTGGAGTAGGATAGGATAAAAGAAAAAAAATAAGAGTAAAATAAGACTTGTTTCAGGCAGTGTTAGTTGCTCAGTTTCGTGCTACTCTTTGCGACCCCATGGACTATGAAGCCATTCCTTTCTGCAGGGGATCTTCCTGATTCAGGGATTGAACCCGGGTCTCCTGCACTGCAGGCGGATTCTTTACTGTCTGAGCCACCAGGGAAGCCCTCATTTCAGGTATATTTAGGGCAATTAGTTAAAGGGAAGGTTGGGCTTCCCTGGTAGCTCAGATAGTAAACAATATGTCTGCAATACAGGAAACCTGGGTTCAATCCCTGGGTTGAGAAGATCCCCTGGAGAAGGAAATAGCAACCCACTCCAGTATTCTTTGCCTGGAGAATCCCATGGACAGAGGAGCCTGGCGGATACTACTGAGCAACTAACACTTTCACTTGCTGTACCAGTAGATATGGGAAAATAGGTGTTTGGTAGGTAAAAATATTGGAGTAGCCCTTTACTTTTTAATAATGAGACTAAATTTAAGATATTCACATAGATAAAAATGGGCAAAATACTACAATTTCTGGGATCTAGAAGGTAGAAAGTTGAATGATGGGGTTTACTAGATGCTGTTCTATACTTTTCTGAGTATATGAAATTTTCCATAAGAAGAAGTTAGAAAAGAAAGATGTATCTAAATAGAACTGAAGTTCTCTGGACCACCTCTCAAATTCCTATATGATAGAAAGATCAGGATTCATCTAAATGTCATATAAGTTCATAATCATTGTCTGTCATACTGAGAATAACATTTTAAATCAAAGTCAGACAGATAAGGAGGCACAAAGCTACAGAAGCTTTACTTGTTGAGGTAGCCCAAGTGCTTGGATATAGCTAGGAGCTGAGGAAAGGAAATTTAGCCAGGCACATGGAACATGGTATCTGTGGGCCATTGAAGCAGATCTGGGGACCCAGGGAAGTTTATAAGGGCAGGATATAATTTCAGAGGGGAAGAACAGTGACAGGGAATCTGGGTACAGATAGTCTGGGGAGATCCAGATAGGCAGACAGCATCATTGAGTACTGAAAAGAGGCAGCAAGTCCCCTGTTTCAAGCTTGGGCTCAAAAATAGAACCGGAATACACAGCAAGGAACTGAAGAAGTTGGCCTACTCATTAGTGCCCACTGCAGTAGCACTATACTTTATTAAGTGTAAGAATTATCTGAAGAGCATGTTAATATGTAGTGCAGATTCTCAGCTCCTCTTCCATCCACTTTTGTAGGCCTCAAGAATGTACATGTTTAACAGGCATCTCAGTGTTTCTGATAGAGATATTTCTCTGATCACATTTTGACAAAACATCTAGACCACTGTGTCCTGTCCAGTGTATCAACACAGAGGCAGTAGGGGAAATATTGTGACTACAACCAGTGTAAAAGGTGAAGCCTTGTACATGGGGAACATAGCAGGAAGCAGCTGAGCTAACTGGATTCAAGTGTGGAGGCAGGTGGTAATTATTCTGTAGTTTAGTTCAGTTCAGTCGCTCAGTGGTGTCTGACTCTTTGCGACCTCATGGACTGCAGCATCCCAGGCCTCCTTATCCATCACCAGCTCCCAGAGCTTGCTCAAACTCATGTCCATTGAGTCAGTGATGCCATCCAATCATCTCATCCTCTGTTGGCATCAGGGTCTTTTCACATAAGTCAGTTCTTTGCATCAGGTGGCCAAAGTATTGGAGTTTCAGCTTCGGCGTCAGTCCTTCCAATGAATATTCAGGACTGATATCCTTTAGGATGGACTGGTTGGAACGCTTTGCCGTCCAAGGGATTCTCAAGAGTCTTCTCCAACACCACAGTTCAAAAGCATCAATTCTTTGGCGCTCAGCTTTCTTTATAGTCCAACTCTCACATCCATACATCACTACTGGAAAAACCAGAGCTTTGACTAGACAGACCTTTGTTGGCAAAGTAATGTTTCTGCTTTTTAATATGCCGTCTAGGTTGGTCACAGCTTTTCTTCCAAGGAGCAAGCGTCTTTTACCTTCATGGCTGCCAGTCACCATCTGCAGTGATGTTGGACCCCCCAAAAATAAAGTCTGTTACTGTTTGCATCTTTTCCACATCTATTTGCCATGAAGTGATGGGACCAGATGCCATGATCTTCGTTTTCTGAATGTTGAGCTTTAAGCCAATTTTTTCTCTCTCCTCTTTCACTTTCATCAAGAGGCTCTTTAGTTCCTCTTCGCTTTCTGCCATAAGTGTAGTGTCATCTGCATATCTGAGGTTATTGATATTCCTCCCAGCAATCTTGATTCGAGCTTGTGCTTTATCCAGTCCAGCATTTCTCATGATGTACTCTGCATATAGGTTAAATAAGTAGGATGACAATATACAGCCTTGATGTACTCCTTTCCCGACTTGGAACCAGTCTATTGTTCCATGTCCACTTCTAACTGTTGCTTCCTGACCTGCATACAGATTTCTCAAGAGTCAAGCTGGGTGGTCTGATATTCCCATCTCTTTAAGAATTTTCCACAGTTTGTGGTGATCCACACAGTCAAAAGCTTTGACATAGTCAATAAAGCAGAAATAGATAGATATTTTTCTGGAACTCTCTTGCTTTTTCAATGATCCAGGGGATGTTAGCAACCTGATCTCTGGTTCTTCTGCCATTTCTAAATCCAGCTTGAACATCTGGAAGTTCATGGTTCACGTACTATTGAAGCCTGGCTTGGAGAATCTTGAGCGTTACTTCACTAGTGTGTGAGATGAGTGCAATTGTGTGGTAGTTTGAGCATTCTTTGGCATTGCCTTTCTTTGGGACTGGAATGAAAACTGACCTTTTCCAATTATGTCAGTTAAATCTCAGTAAAGCTAGAAAAAAAAGAGTGAAGACAGAATGAGACAAACTTCATGGTGGAGGCTTGAAATCTTTTTGAATTCTAATTGATTAGTAATAAGTTGGCTTCTAAAAAAATTTACTGTTTGCAGCTGGAGTAGTTGGTGAACCATAAGGGAAGAAAAATTAGCAAGATAATACCATTTATGAGTTATATCTAGTAGAAGAACAATGGCAACATCCTCAAACATGGCTATTCTAGGCATTTTAAAATCACATCACAATAAACTGGTTGTAGAGCGTTCTAACATTACTTTTATTGTTAATATTCTATGACCCTATCACATGTGAAGATAAATGACAACAGACTACTTCAACAACTGTTTTATACAGTTCTTAACATCTTGAGGTAATGTCAAGGAATGAAGGAAGAAATTTGAGGAATCACTGAAGTGTTCCTTAAAGCACTAGACATAACTGAATGGTAGGGAAATTTATGATGAAAGATTAGTCTCTTGTACAGTTACATAGATGGGAGTTATTCTTTTGAGCAGGGTCCTCAGGCTGAGGACAGAGCCACAGGCTTGCTGGGTAGTGAGAAATTTTGTCTGAAAATGCCCTTTTATCTTCATCCCTTGGATTATAAGCACCATCAGCCACAGCATCTTTAAAACAGAGGAAGATGTATAATTGGATACAAGTAAAGGAGTAAATGTGAAGGGACTTCCTAGGCCTTAAGGATATGGTGGTGGTGATACTTTCACCACAAAACTCTAACACATAATAATTCACAGACTCCCAAGGTTTGTTGACTGTACATTCTACCCCATTCCATTTTACTGTTTAAACATGTATATATTCATGTCTCCTGTGTATGACCAAAGAACATTTTTGGTCTTAGTTCTTTCTTTAAAAAAATTAACACTTAGTAAAATTAACTTTTTTTTTAAGTGTACAGGTCTCGAAATTTGAACACATGTAGATTCATATATATTCATATATCCACTACTGTCAGGATATACAACAGCTCCATCATTTCCCCCAAAACGCCCTTGTACTATCTCCCCATCTCCCTAATTCCTGGAAACTGTAATCTGTTCTTCCTCATTTTAGTTTTATTTTTTTGAGAATGCCATTTAATTGGAATCATACAATATATAATCTTCTGGTACTGACTTCTTTTACTCAGCATAATGCCTTTTTGATGATTCATCTAGACTGTTGTATGTATCAATAGTTCATTTCTTTTTATTGCTTAGTAGTAGTCATCAATGGCACCCCACTCCAGTACTCTTGCCTGGAAAATCCCATGGATGGAGGAGCCTGGTAGGCTGCAGTCCATGGGATCGTGAAGAGTCGGACACGACTAAGCGACTTCACTTTCACTTTTCACTTTCATGCATTGAAGAGGGAAATGGCAACCCACTCTAGTGTTCTTGTCTGGAGAATCCCAGGGACGGGGGAGCCTGGTGGGCTGCTGTCTATGGGGTTGCACAGAGTCGGACACGACTGAAGCGACTTAGCAGCAGCAGTTCACTGAATGGATTGTACCACATTTTGTTTATCCATCTGTTGAAGGAGATTTGGGTTGTTTCCAGGTTTTGGTTATTATAAATAGAGCTGCTGTTAATTTTTTGAACATAAATTTTAATTTGTCTGGGGTAAATTTGGAGGGGAATTGCTGGGTCATATGGTTAGTGTTTGTTTAACTTTGTAAGAAACTGCCAAGCTGTTTTCCAGAGTGGCTGTACCATTTTGCAATACCACAAGCAGTAGATGAGAATTCTAGCTCTGCATCCTTCCCAGCATTTGGAATTGTTAATATTTTTTGTTTTAACCATTCCAACAGGTATATAGTAGTGTCTTACTGTGGTTTTAATTTACATTTCCCTAGTGCATGCCTCAGTTCTTTTTTTTTTTTTTTTTAATATTGATTTATTTGGCTGTGGCAGGTCTTAGTTGTGGCATGCAGGATCTTAGTTCCCAAACAGGAACCAACTTGTGCTCCTTGCAGTGGAAGTGCGGAGTCTAGCTACTGAAACACCAGAGATGTCCCTACCCTATACTTTTAAAAAATAAAGCAAAGTAAGTGATAAACAGTCATGATGATCATGATCATTATCAATCATTATCAGTAAAGAGATTTACTGATCTCTTGTTCTTGGTATAATTTTGAAAAACTTGCTTATTCAGGGAAATAATTTAGATAATGGAAAGGAGGTCATTTCCTTAGTAATGTACTTGTTTGGCCCCCTTCTACTTTTTTTCTCCCTTCTTCATAAATCATCCCGAGCAGAAATTTGTATTATAAGAAGCAAACCAGATAATTGCTAGTTAAATGTTTAGTATTTTAATAATTTTATTTATGTATTATTTTTGGTTATACTGGGTCTTCGTTGCTGCGCCTAGGCTTTTCTCTAGTTGCAGCTAATCTTCATTGCGCTGCTCAGGCTTCTCATTGTGGTGGCCTCTCTTGTTGTGGAGCACAGGCTCTAAATATCCGGGCTTCAGTAATTGCAACATGTGAGCTTAGTAGTTGCAGCTTGTAGGCTCTAGAGCCCATGCTGAGTTGCTCCATGGCATGCAGAATCTTCCCAGACCAGGGCTCGAATCCATGTCCCCTGCATTGGCAGGCAGATTCTTATCCACTGTACTACCAGGGAAGTCCCTAAATGTTCAGTGTTTTCATTAGTTATTGGCTTAAGGTAAAATTTATTTAATGAGTAAATGTGGAAGAGTTACTTTCTTTACACTTTGAACACATACTGATCATTGACATGCCACTCCCATTTTATGAAGCTGGAATGTAATTTCTTTATTTTTTAATGACCATATATGTTTATAATTATTGAATCTTTGTTTTGATATTAGATGAGTCAGTACTTTACTTTGATATCAAATCCTCAGTTAGGAAATAGCCTCCTGATTAGAACTTATTTTCCTAGGAAAATATAGTCTACTTGCAAGCAGTTTCTAGTAAGATATGCTGCAAAAATAGTCAAGTAGTGACTCAGGTTTAGTGTTGAGTGTAACTGAGAAAAGATGGCTTAAGTAGAGGGACATTGATACATCTGTTTTTCAAATTGCAGTTAATTATAGTGACAGCTTATAAGATCTCCTTCATTGTCTCCTGGAATCTTGCTTAACTTTACAAATTTTACATGATTTAGGTTAGAAATGGACAGTATAAAAGTTAGTCAAATGAATTAATTGAATAGAATCTTGCCTTATCAAATCATGCTTCTAAAGGTTTTTCATACCCTCCAATCATGTTAGGTGTGACATTTTGAAAATAAGAATGATTGTTTCATTTTTTATCAGAGTTTGAGAATAGAAACTCCTTTTATGCAGATATGTATCATCTTTGATTATACGGTAGTCTTCTAGATATCTCCCTCTACTTGACGCATACCAGCTGCATCAATAAATTGTGTGATCCTTGATGTGTTTGTATGTGGTCATGTTAAGAAGTGTTTCTTAAGTATTCTTAAATGTTTTACCAGTATTTTATGAAAAAATACTCATAATCTTTTGAAAGCATTCATGCTAAAAAGAATTAGAAATGGATATTTATCTCATTTGGAACTCATTCTCTTTCAATGTATCTTTAAAGTATAGGTATGAATAAGAATTCATACAATAGGATCAACTGAGACTTTGATTTAAGTATATTACAAATTGTATATGGAAGCCTGCATAAGATTCTACATATTGTTGGTTTTTTTTCTAAAGAAGCTTCTTTAAATGGTTCTGTTAAGTGTAGGAATGTTCTGATGATTATCTTTTTAATTAAAATGAGAAATCTTTGTTTAAAGTGGCATTCTTTTTTTACGGCCTGTTACAGTCTCTGTAACAATCATTTCTTAAGTCTGAACGTTTTATTTCCAGGAATCCATTTATATAAAACTATGTTTAGACTTAATTAAGGAACGATTCTTACAAAGCTTGTAAATAGCCAGGAAAAAAGGGACCGAAGATAAAACTGACATTCACATTTAGCAAAATGATTGTTACAAGGTATGTAATAAGCTATAAAAATACAATAAATCTCTTTTTATAAGAGTTCATATTTTTTGATCCTTGTTTTCGAGGGTATTTAAGGAAAGCTCTGCAAAGTGACATCTGTTTTGCTGAATGGACTAGTGAGAACTTCTTTTGTTTATAACTGATAATACAGGACTTCTACCTGTCTTGTTTGTGTGCTTCCTTTAAAATACATTCTAATCAGTTAAGATGGGGATGTAAATTTTATATTGTGCAATAGTGAAAACAAGACCTAGTTCTCATCTCACTTATACTACTTTCTAGAAATCAGAAAAAATTTGGGCAAGTTACTTAACCTCTGAGTCTCATTTTCCTCATCTGGAAATCAGTGATAATAATTTTCTTCCTGCTTCAAAAAGCTGTAGTGAGGACTAGGTAAAATTACACACAGTGAAAATAATTTGGAAGTTATATATAAGACTGTGAACATTCAAGCTACCTTTCTTAATCTAACAGTTCTGGTAGTAGTATCAATAGTAGTAGTAAGACAACAACAATGGCAAAAAACAGAGCTCAGTATGTACAATGTAGAATTCTAGGCACTCAACATTAACATAGTTAATTCATTTGATCCTCTCACCTTATTAAGTATGTATTGTTATTATCCCTGATTTATACAAGTGGAAACTGAGACACAGATATTAAATTACTTCCTTAAGAGCATACAAACAAAACCTTATGTGCACCAGGACCCAGGAGAAAGCAATGACACCACAAGAGACTGACCCAGACTTGCCCGTGAGTGTCCAGGAGTCTCTGGTGGAAGTGTGGGTTGGCTGTGGCCTGCTGCAGGTCGAGGGCACTGAGACCTTTCGAAGGAGGCCACCATTATCTTTGTTATCTCCACCATAGTTTGGCCTCAGGTCAAATGACAGGGAGGAAACACAGCCCCGCCCGTGAAACAGAAAATTGGATTAAAGATTTACTGAGCATGGCCCTGCCAATCAGAACAAGACCCAGTTTCCTCCTCAGTCTTGCCCATGAGGAAGCCTCTTATGCTTCTTCATCAAAGGGCAGTCAGAATGAAAACCACAATCACAGAAAACTAATGAAACTGATCACATGGACTACAGCCTTGTCTAACTCAATGAAACTATGAGCCATGCTGTGTAGGGCCACCCAAGATGGGTCATGGTGGAGAGTTCTGACAAAACGTAGTCTACTGAAGAAGGGAATGGCAAACCACTTAAATATTGTCAACTACAAATTGGCACTTACCAAGAGCATTGCCAATGACTGAACAACAAAGGCATTTGCCATCTGCCTCTATGGAGATGCACCCATCCCTTATAGCTCAGTTGTTAAAAGAATCTGCCTGCAATGCAGGAGACCTGGGTTCCATCTCTGNTCAACTACAAATTGGCACTTACCAAGAGCATTGCCAATGACTGAACAACAAAGGCATTTGCCATCTGCCTCTATGGAGATGCACCCATCCCTTATAGCTCAGTTGTTAAAAGAATCTGCCTGCAATGCAGGAGACCTGGGTTCCATCTCTGGGTTGGGACGATCCCCTGGAGAAGGAAATGGCAACCTAGTCCAGTATTCTGGCCTGGAGAATTCCATGGACTGTGTAGTCTGTGGGGTCGCAAAGAGTCAGACTGAGCGACTTTCACTTTCACTTTCTATGGAGATTGAACCCCAAGCTGCTATAGCAGTTGACCTTCAACAATCCCTGAGGGAGTTCAAGGTGGAGTGAGGCACTCTGCTCCAGGGAATCTGGTGGGACAGATCTTTAGATAGTTGGATGTTTTTAGAAACAGATTTTTATGATCTCAATCCTTCCATCTCCTCATATCTAGAGGAGCACCAAATCCCTTCAGGGTGACATCAGATCCTCATGACTAACAAAAAACCTTTTGTAAAATGAGTGCTTCATGGTATTGAACTCCCTCTTCACTGAAACCTTATATATTGACTTTCCCCCACTGCCGCTTTTTAGCAATCTCCCAGAGCTATCTGAGATGCTGTCTCCTGGGCTGCAGTCCTCATTTTGNGGTGACATCAGATCCTCATGACTAACAAAAAACCTTTTGTAAAATGAGTGCTTCATGGTATTGAACTCCCTCTTCACTGAAACCTTATATATTGACTTTCCCCCACTGCCGCTTTTTAGCAATCTCCCAGAGCTATCTGAGATGCTGTCTCCTGGGCTGCAGTCCTCATTTTGCCCCAAGGAAAACTCACAACTCTCAAGTTGTACATCTTTTTTTTAGTTGACAGTATTCTTGCTTTGAGAAGCCCATGAACAGTATGAAAAGGGAAAAAGATAGGACACTGAAAGATGAACTCCTCAGGTCAGTAGGTGCCCAACATATGCTGGAGATCAGTGGAGAAATAACTCCAGAAAGAATGGAGAGACAGCCAAAGCAAAACCAACGCCCAGCTGTGGATGTAATGGTGATGGAAGTAAAGTCCAATGCTTTAAAAAAGCAATACTGCATAGGAACCTGGAATGTTAGATCCATGAATCAAGGCTCTTGATGAAAGTGAAAGAGGAAAGTGAAAAAGTTGGCTTAAAACTAACTCAACATTCAGAAAACTAAGATTATGGCATCTGGTCCCATCTCTTCATGGCAAATAGGGAAAAGACTGTGACAACTGTGACACAGTTGTGCAAAAAGACTGTGCAAACAGTGACAGACTTTATGTTTTTTGGGGTTCCAAAATCACTGCAGAGGGTAACTGGAGCCAGGAAGTTAAAAGACGCTTGCTCCTTGGAAGAAAAGCTGTGACCAACCTAGACAGCATATTAAAAAGCAGAATTTAACTCAGATGACCATTATATCTACTACTGTGGGCAAGAATCCCTTAGAAGAAATGAAGTAGCCATCCTAGTCAACAAGAGTCTGAAATGCAGTCTTTGGGTGCAGTCTCAAAAACGACAGAATGATCTCTGTTCGTTTCCAAGGCAAACCATTCAATACCTCAGTAATCCAAGTCTGTGTCCCGACCAGTAATGCTGAAGAAGCTGAAGTTGAACAGTTCTATGAAGACCTACAAGGGCTTCTAGAACTAACACCCCCAAAAGATGTCCTTTTCCTGAAAGTAGGAAGTCAAGAAATACATGGAGTAACAGGCAAATTTGGCCTTGGAGTACAGAATGAAGCAGGGCAAAGGCTAATAGAGTTTTGCCAAGAGATGCACTGGTTATAGCAAACACCCTCTTCCAACAACACAAGAGAAGACTCTACACATGGACATCACCAGACAGTCAATACCGAAATCAGATTGATTATATTCTTTGCAGCCAAAGATGGGAGTAGCTTTATACAGTCAGCTAGAATAAGACCAGGAGCTGACTGTGGCTCAGATCATGAACTCCTTATTGCCAAATTCAGACTTAAATTGAAGAAAGGAGGGAAGACCACTAGACCATTCAGGTATGACCTAAATCAGATCTCTTACGATTATACAGTGGAAGTGAGAAACAGATTTCAAGGGATTAGATCTGATAGAGTGCCTGAAGAACTATGGACAGAGGTTTGTGACATTGTAGAGGAGGCAGGAATCAAGACCATTCCCAAGAAAAAGAAATGCAAAAAGGCAAAACAGCTGTCTGAGGAAACCTTACAAATAGCTGTGAAAAGAAGAGAATCAAAATGCAAAGGAGAAAAGGAAAGATATACCCATTTGAATGTAGAGTTCCAAAGAATAGCATGGAGAGATAAGAAAGCCTTCCTCAGTGATCAATGCAAAGAAATAGAGGAAAACAATAGAATGGCAAAGACTAGAGATCTCTTCAAGAAAATTAGTGATACCAAGGGAACATTTCACACAAAGATGGGCTCAATAAAGGACAGAGATGGTATGGACCTAACAGAAGCAGAAGATATTAAGAAGAGATGGCAAGAATACACAGTAGAACTATACAGAAAAGATCTTCATGAGACCCAGATAATCAGGATGGTGATCACTCACCTAGAGCCAGACATCCCAGTACCAAGTCAAGTGGGCCTAAGAAGCATCACTACAGACAAAACTAGTGGAGGTGATGGAATTCCAGTTGAGCCATTTCAAATCCTAAAAGATGAAGCTGTGAAAGTGTTGCACTCAATATGCCAGCAAATTTGGAAAACTCAGCAGTGGCCACAGGACTGGAAAAGGTCAGTTTTCATTCCAGTCCCAAAGAAAGGCAATGCCAAAGAATGTTCAAACTACCGCACAATTGCACTCATCTCACACATTAGCAAAGTAATGCTCAAAATTCTCCAAGCCAGGCTTCAGCAATATATGAACCATGAACTTCCAGATGTTCAAGCTGGTTTTAGAAAAGGCAGAGGAACCAGAGATCAAGTTTCCAACATCTGCTGGATCATCGAAAAAGCAAGAGAGTTCCAGAAAAGCATCTGCTTCTGCTTTGTTGACTATGCCAAAGTCTTTGACTGTGTGAATCACAATAAACTGTGGAAAATTCTTAAAAGAGTTGGGAATACCAGACCACCCTATCTGCCTCCTGAGAACTCTGCAGGTCAGGAAGCAACAGTTAGAACTGGACATGGAACAACAGACTGGTTTCAAATTGGGAAAGGAGTACTTCAAGGCTGTATATTGTCACCCTGCTTATTTAACCTATATGCAGAGTACATCATGAGAAATGCTGGACTGGATGAAGCACAAGCTGGAATCAAGATTGCTGGGAGGAATATCAATAACCTCAGATATGCAGATCACACCACCATTAAGGCAGAAAGTGAAGAAGAACTAAAGAGCCTCTTGATGAAAGTGAAAGAGGAGAGTGAAAAAGTTGTCTTAAAACTGAACATTCAGAAAACTAAGATCATGGCAAATGGTCCAATCACTTCATGGCAAATAGATGGGGAAATGATTGAAACGGTAACTGACTTCATTTTTCAGGGGCTCCAAAATTACTGCAGATGGTAATTGCAGCCATGAAGTTAAAAGACATCGGGAAGATCCCCTGGAGAAGGAAATGGCAATACACTCCAGCACTCTTGCTTGGAAAATCCCATGGACGGAGGAGCCTGATAGAGTATAGTCCATGGGGTCGCAAAGAGTTGGACACAACTGAGCGACTTCACTTTCCTTGGAAGGAAAGTTATGACCAATCTAGATAGCATATTAAAAAGCAGAGACATTATTTGCCAGCAAAGGTCCATCTAGTCAAAGCTCTGGTTTTTCCAGTAGTGATGTATGGAGGTGAGAGTTGGAGTTTAAAGAAAGCTGAGTGCTGAAGAATTGATGCTTTTGAACTGTGGTGTTGGAGAAGACTCTTGAGAGTCCCTTAGACAGCATGGAGAAACAACCAATCCATCCTAAAGGAAATCTGTCCTGAATATTCATTGGAAGGACTGATGCCAAAGTTGAAACTCCAATACTTTGGCCACCTGATGTAAAGAACTGACTCATTTGAAAAGACCCTGATGCTGGGAAAGATTGAAGGCAAGAGAAAGAGACAACAGAGGATGAGATGATTGGATGGCATCACCAACTCAATGGACATGAGTTTTACTCAATTCTGGGAGTTAGTGATGGACAGGGAAGCCTGGTTTGCTGCAGTCCATGAGGTCACAGAGTCAGACACGACTGAGCAACTGAACTGAACTAACAGCATACAGTTGGAGAAATACGGCTTTGAAGAGTAGAATGAGTGTTATCAATCTTGTTTCAAATCCATAGAAAAATTGAGAAAAGTGTAATGATCCTCCATATATCCCTCACCTGGCTTGACCAAGTGTTAACGTTTGCCACATTTTTTGCTTCTCTATACAGCTATACTTGTAGACATCATCATGATATTTCATCTCTACTCTGCTTCTATTTCCTGAGAACACAGTATTTATCTTTCATAACGACAATGCACTTCAGCAGGACCCTACTGAGGTGATTTAACAGTTTAACATTTTATTTTTCAATATATTTGGTGGTGTTCCTTCACTAAGTCGTGTCTGACTGTTTGCAACCCCATGACCTCCAGCACTCCAGACTTCCCTGTCCTTCACTCTCTCCTGCAGCTTACTGAAACTCATGTCCATTGAGTCAGTGATGCCATCCAACCATCTCATCCTCTGTCACCCCCTTCTGCTTTTACCGTCAGTATATAGTTTATGTTCAAATTTCCCTGCTGTCTCAGTAGTATTCTCTTTTATAGCCTCCTTTCTTAAAATGCATGATCCAATCACATGTTACATATAGTTATATCTCTTCAGTTCAGTTCAGTTGCTCAGTTGTGTCTGACTCTTTGCAACCCCATGAATCACAGCACGCCAGGCCTCCCTGTCCATCACCAACTCCCGGAGTTCACTCAGACTCATGTCCATTGAGTCAGTGATGCCATCCAGCCATCTCATCCTCTGTCGTCCCCTTTTCCTCCTGCCTCCAATTCCTCCCAGCATCAGAGTCTTTTCCAATGAGTCAACGCTTTGCCTGAGGTGGCCAAAGTACTGGAGTTTCAGCTTCAGCATCATTCCTTCCAAAGAAATTCCAGGGCTGATCTCCTTCAGAACGGACTGGTTGGATCTCCTTGCAGTCCAAGGGACACTCAAGAGTCTTCTCCAACACCACAGTTCAAANTAGTGTGTTTCTCTTATGACAAGTATTTGGTGTTTAATTTTATTGCCAGGAAAGCTCATGTGACATTGAAAAGATTCATTCTCTCTGGGCCTCAGTTTTCCTTTGTAAAAATCAAAGGTTTAAAATAGATAAATCCCATGGACTTTAAAAAACCTCATGAATAGCCACAAGTTGAATACCTATTACCAAGACACATACTTTCATTCAACACATTTTTATTGACTGCTTGTTACAAGCCAAGCATACTTCTAGGCACATATAGAACACATAGTTCTGGGGATACATAAATGAACAAAACAAATGAAAACCTCTGAACTGAAGGGTCTGACAGGGCACTGGAACACTCACTTAGTGCTCACCTTGTGTAAAGAAGAGGTCTGAGCACTTGTAGATATGTCAACTCATTTAATCCTCATGACAGCTCTATGAGGTAGGTACTATTAACATCATTCCCATTTTATAGCTGAAGATGGAGGTGTAGAAACACCAAATTGTACTTGATACAAACCTGTGATACAAACCCAGGCATTCTGGTTTCAAGGTCTAGGCTCTTATGTTATGCCACCACTGACTCTGGAAAAGTCCAAGGTAACTATTTTCAAATTTATTGGTTTTAAAATTCTTGCCAAAAGATGATGACCTTGTAAAGCTAACATAAAAGGCTACTTTCAGAACAGTACGTACTGAGAAGATTTACAACACAGAGAAACATTTTCTGTTTTATATTAATAGAAATCAAAAGACAGAAATCATTCTTTTAGTAGCCAAGTTAAATCCTAAACAGAAATGATAACCACATTTCATTCCAGCATGATTGTATAGGGTACAATTTCAATGAATATAGTGCCAGTTGGGAGCATTAAGAAATTTATTTTTCTTACTAAGTTTCTTATTTTTGGTTTACATATAGTTTACATTCCTTGAGAAAATCTGACAACTGGAATAATCACCTTTACTTTATTTTGTAGATGACAACTAAAAATTATAATATGGATCTCCTTACTGAACATCATAGCTTAGCCTAGCCTACCCTAAATGTGCTCAGACAACTAACATGAGCCTAGAGTTGGGCAAATTATCTAACACAAAGCCTATCTTATAGTGTTGAATATCTCTTGTAATGTATTGACGACCATACTGAAAGTGAACAGAATGTATGGGTATAGAATGGTTGTAAGTTGTTTACCCTTGAGATCACGTGACTGACTCAGGGTTGTGGCTCGCTGCCACCACCCAGCATCATGAGAAGTATTAATCAGTAGCCTGGGGAAAGAGCAAAATTCAAAGTACGGTTTCCACTGAATGCATATTGCTTTCACATCATTGTAAAGTCGAAAAATCTTAAGTTGAACCAGCTGGGGATGTACATTGTATGGTGATATTAACTTATGTCACTAACAGAAGGATCTGCAGGAAAGGAGGGTCTGTATAGGAATTTGCTGTACCTGGAGCCTTCAGTTGCACCCTCTGTGGTGAGAATGTTTCTGCCCAAACTCAAGGAAGGTTCCAATAGAAAGTCTGGATGACAAGGCAGCCTGGGCAAATTTTTGGATTCCTCCATCAGGATTGGAGGGCCTCTTTGATATCATTTTGCCCAGGGACCTTACTTTATCACTTGAGGAGGAAACTGAGGCTCAGAGGGGAATGAAGTTAATGGCAGATGCAAAGCTAGAGCTGAGGTCTCCTCTGATGAGATGATCAACTGTCCCAAATTTCCCCAAATGTGGGACTTCTGGTGTTAACACAGGGCAAGCTGAGGGAGAAGGAGGGTGAGTTGGTCACTCTGACTCCTATTTCTGGCTATCCACTGCTTCTTAAAACATTTTCACAATGCTGCATCATTCTTCCTGGCCCCAACCTCAGGAAAAACCTTCGTGTTTCCTTTGACTTCTCTTTCAAGTTTCATACAGAATTGTTAAGACTGTTCAGTTCAGTTCAGTCGCTCAGTCGTGTCCAACTCTTTGCGACCCCATGAATCACAGCACACCAGGCCTCCCTGCTCATCACCATCTCCCGGAGTTCACTCAGACTCACGTCCATCGAGTCAGTGATGCCATCCAACCATCTCATCCTCTGTCGTCCTCTTCTCCTCCTGCCCCCAATCCCTCCCAGCATCAGAGTCTTTTCCAATGAGTCAACACTTCGCATGAGGTGGCAAAAGTACTGGAGTTTCAACTTCAGCATCATTCCTTCCAAAGAAATCCCAGGGCTGATCTCCTTCAGAATGGACTGGTTGGATCTCCTTGCAGTCCAAGGGACTCTCAAGAGTCTTCTCCAACACCACAGTTCAAAAGCATCAATTCTTCGGCGCTCAGCCTTCTTCACAGTCCAACTCTTACATCCATACATGACCACAGGAAAAGCCATAGCCTTGACTAGACGGACCTTTGTTGGCAAAGTAATGTCTCTGCTTTTGAATATACTATCCAGGTTAGTCATAACTTTTCTTCCAAGGAGTAAGCGTCTTTTAATTTCATGGCTGCAGTCACCATCTGCATTGATTTTGGAGCCCAAAAAAATAAAGTTTGACACTGTTTCCACTGTTTCCCCATCTATTTCCCATGAAGTGATGGGACCGGTTGCCATGATCTTTGTTTTCTGAATGTTGAGCTTTAAGCCAACTTTTTCACTCTCCTCTTTCATTTTCATCAAGAGGCTTTCATCCTCCTCCTATTGCCCATTTCTCTTCACGCCCCTCTCTCTCTTGTTTTCTCTGGGAAAGCAGAGTTTGCAGGGTAAGTAGGGTGATGGTCATTTAGGAACTAAGAGAGAGTGATTTCATCTCTAGAAATCCAAGAAAACCTGGATGGTCCAAATGATATGTAGAGAGTGAAATAGTATCCCTCACAGCCCATGGAGGGTAAGAACTGGCCTCTGTGTGGGTAGAGAGTTCCTGCAAAGGTGGGATTTGCAGCCAGTGACGGCTCCCCCACTTTCATCTCCATCGACTTAGGCTGTCTATCTTTCGAGCCCTGTTTCTGCCACAAGCCTTCCTGAGCGCTGCAGCTCACCGTGGCTCCTCCCTTGTGACACAGCTACGACATTTATCATTCAGCTGGCATTCCACCCCTCAACTTGAAATGTCCTGGGATTCCATACTGCTCTGGTAGCCTAACCTTACTCCCTATTCGTTTTCTTGCTTCCTTTGCTGGGGTCACTTCGCTGAGGGCTGGTCCTTGGCCTTCTGCTCTTTTGTCTCAACTCCTTCCGTCTCTGTGATGCTTCACACAGTCTCACAGCTTCAGCTATTTCCTCCCCACAGATGACTCCCAAATCGAGACCTCCAAAATTTTGTACTCTCTTGTCAGCTGCTAACCAAATTTCCAACTACCAAAGAGACATTTCCATGGGGCTCTGCTGCCATCACCTGTCTCACCAAGTGAAGCCTTGACTGACCAGGTTGACACCGTCAGCCTCTCCCCAGTCACAAAGGGTGGAAAAGGCTGACACTGAGGTGGGGATCAAGGATGAGGGACAAGGGTAAGTACTATCAACAACAATAAAAAATTAATAGGAAATCTAAGAAAGAAATGGCAAATTTTATTTGATCCAAATTGAGGATTATAACCTGGGAGAGAGTTTCTCAGAGAGTTCTGAGGACTGTTTCAAAGAATAAGGGATGCGGTTAGTACGTATGTGACAGGCAAAAGCCACCTCTAAGCAAGCACACAAGTTTTGTGGAAGACTGCTGCTAGGTAACAGGAGCAGATATCTTTGCGGTTTTAGTACTTTTCTAAGTATGGGAAGAACCAAGAATCCAGGTTCATAAAAAATATATCCTGAAAATATCTAACCATCTGAAGGCCTGTTATGTCACTTTTCCCGGAGCACAGAATGCCTCATCCTAATCTTCACCCTGACTTTTGGGGTTTTCATGTACGTAAATGACTATGCAGTTCAGTTCAGTTCAGTTGTTCAGTTGTGTCCGACTCTTTGCAACCCCATGGACTGCAGCATGCCAGGCCTCCCTGTCTATCGCCAACTCCCAGAGCCTACTCAAACTCATGTCCATCACATTGGTGATGCCTTCCAACCATCTCATCCTCTGTCATCTCCTTCTCCTCCCACCTTCAGTCTTCCCCAGCATCAGGGTCTTTTCCATTGAATCAGCTCTTCGAATCAGGTGGCCAAAGTAGTGGAGCTTCAGCTTCAGCATCAGTCATTACAATGAACATTTCCTGTAGGATGCACTGCTTGGCTCTCCTTGCAGTCCAAGGGACTCTCAAGAGTCTTCTCCAACACCACAGTTCAAAAGCATCAGTTCTTCTGCGCCCAGCTTTCTTTATGGTCCAACTCTCACATCCATACATGACCACTGGAAAAACCATGGCTTTGACTATGTTGGCAAACTAATGTCTCTGCTTTTTAATATGCTGTCTAGGTTGGTCAAACTAACTTTTCTTCCAAGAAGTAAGCATCTTTTAATTTCATGGCTGCAGTCACCATCTGCAGTGCTTTTGGAGCCCCCCAAAATAAAGTCTGCCACTGTTTCTATTGTTTCCCCATTTGCCATGAAGTGATGGGACCAGGTGCCATGATCTTCGTTTTCTGAATGTTGAGCTTTAAGCCAACTTTTTCACTCTCCTCTTTCACTTTCATCAAGAGGCTCTTTAGTTCTTCTTCGCTCTCTGCCATAAGGGTGGTATCAACTCTATATCTGAGGTTATTGATATTTCTTCCGTCAATTTTGATTTCAGGTTGTACTTCATCCAGCCCAGCATTTCTCATGATGTACTCTGCATATAAGTTAAATAAGCAGGGTGACAATATACAGCCTTGACGTACCCTTTTCCCTATTTGGAACCAGTCTATTGTTCCATGTCCAGTTTTAACTGTTGCTTCCTGACATGCATACAGATTTCTCAAGAGGCAGGTCAGGCAGTCTGGTATTCCCATTTCTTGAAGAATTTTCCACAGTTTGTGGTGATCCACACAGTCAAAGGTTTTAGCATAGTCAATAAAGCAGAAGTAAATGTCTTTCTGGAACTCTCTTGCTTTTTCAATAATCCAACGGATTTTGGCAATTTGATCTCCGGTTCCTCTGTATTTTCTAAAACCAGTGTGAACATCTGGAAGTTCATGGTTCACATACTGTTGAAGCCTGGCTTGGAGAACTTTGAGCATTACTTTACTAGCGTGTGAGTGAGTGCAACTGTGTGGTAGTTTGAGCATTCTTTGGCATTGCCTTTCTTTGGGATTGGAATGAAAACTGACCTTTTCCAGTCCTGTGGCCACAGCACTTTCACAGCATCATCTTTCAGGATTTGAAATACTCAACTGGAATTCCATCACCTCCACTAGATTTGTTCGTAGTGATACTTCCAAAGGCCTACTTGACCTCTCATTCTAGGATGTCTGGCTCTAGGTGAGTGATCATACCATCGTGATTATCTGGGTCATGAAGATCTTTTTTTATAGTTCTTCTGTGTATTCTTGCCACATCTTCTTAATATCTTCTGCTTCTGTTAGGTCCATACCATTTCTGTCCTTTATCGAGCCCATCTTTGCATGAAATGTTCCCTTGGTATCTCTAATTTTCTTGAAGAGATCTCTAGTCTTTCCCATTCTGTTGTTTTCCTCTATTTCTTTGCACTGATCACTGAGGAAGGCTTTCTTATCTCTCTTTGCTATTCTTTGGAACTCTGCATTCAAATGGGTATATCTTTCCTTTTTGCTTCTCTTCTTTTCNTAGTCTTTCCCATTCTGTTGTTTTCCTCTATTTCTTTGCACTGATCACTGAGGAAGGCTTTCTTATCTCTTTTTGCTATTCTTTGGAACTCTGCATTCAGATGCTTATATCTTTCATTTTCTCCTTTGCTTTTCACTTCTCTTCTTTTCACAGCTATTTGTAAGGCCTCCTGAGACAGCCATTTTGCGTTTTTGCATTTCTTTTTCATGGGGATGGTCTTGATCCCTGTCTCCTGTACAATGTCACGAACCTCCATCCATAGTTCATCAGGCACTCTATCAGATCTATTCCCTTAAGTCTATTTCTCACTTCCACTGTATAATTATAAGGGATTTGATTTAGGTCATACCTGAATGGTCTACTGGTTTTCCCTACTTTTTCTTCAATTTCAGTCTGAATTTGGCAATAAGTCTCTTAGTTTACAATAGTTCCTTAGTCTTTTTATTCTTTTCTAAAAATTTTAACTTTTTTTAAAATTGGAGGATAATTGTCTTTTTATTCTTGAAATTGACATTTTGGCAGTGTCCAGGCTAGTTTTACAGAATGTTTCTCATTTGGATTTGTCTGGTTGTTATCCATGGTTAGATTCAGATTAAAAAAATTTGGCAGGAAATACATGTTGTGGTTTCTTTCTCATTGCATTACATCAGAAAGTACATGATATCATTTTGTTCCTTTATTGGTGTTGCTGTTTGATCGTTTTATTATGAAATCACCAGATTTCTCCATGGTAATGGTGTATTTGAAATTAATAAGTGCCCAGTGGAGTGAAACTTGGAAATTGTGTAAATAACTTGTTTTCCAACATTGTTTCCCCCAATAGTTATGGCATCTACTGATGATGATTGTTCTGTAGTTTTAAAATCTGCCCATTTATTTTTAGGCAGTTCTAAGTGGTTTTTCTTTCTCTTTGAGTTTGAAATGGTGACTGTTTCCTATTTTGAGAAGATGTTGGGTAAACTTTGTCTTTTTATTTTTGCCTTTGAACCTAGACTAATTAAAGCATACTTTTAACGTTCTAATTTATAGGTTATATACTTTGTAATTTTTATCTTTAGTGGAGAACATTGCCAAAGCTGCTTAAATAATTGGGTTTAATTTTGAAAGGCTTGTGGTATAAAAGCTGTATCAGAAGTTCCTGGAGGGCTTGTATTTTCCATTCCATAGGTCTGGGGTGGAGCCTGAAAATTTGCATTTCTCACTAGTTTCAGATGATGCCTCTGGTTCTGGAATCACACGTTGACACTCACTGTGCCTTCTTTAGGCCTTTCTCGGCAATTTGCTTGTAATTACTTGGGTTTCCCCCCACTTGTTTGCTTACTCTGGTAGACATGAGAGTAGTGTGGATATAGAATAGTGGAATTATTTGAAGTTTGTATTAGTTGATTTTGGTTAATGTTGGAAAAATTGTAGGAATTGGCTAACTTACTGAATAGGATCTCATTAATCTGACTTATCCAAAATTGTGTTGTAATGAAAATGGCTATAGGCTGTTTTAAAACTTACTGTGGCATTTATGTTTGTAGGAATTTTGTTCACTTCACTTAATGAAACACTGATTCCTTAGTTCTGACTGATTGAAATGTCCATAGTGGTCATTTTGGGCTTTCAGGACTCAAGTGGTCCCTCATCAACTTGGTCCTGTTAAGTCTGTGCAATTAGTAAAGCAAGTGGCACATTCATTATGTCATAGAGATAGTGTTGCTTCTACAGAATTTGGCCAGATGGTCCTCCTCCCTTTCTTCCCCTATTAGAAATACTATAAATGTCAGCTTAATAAGAAGATGACCTTAATATTTGCTTCCTAGACTAAATCACAGCCTTGAAGCAATTAGTTATTTCCTTCCAGATAAAAAGTTTAATTTCACGCCCTGATTAGTGCTAGTACGAGCAGGTAGATACTCATTTTGTGCAGCTAAACTGATCTGCTTTTGCAAATTACTTGCCAGTCAGCAGAGCTATAATTTCTTATGAGTAGTTGGTAGTAAATTATAGTTCTTATTAGTATGGTTTATATGTGTGTGTGTGTGTTTTCAGTATGCGCTTATGAAGGAGTAGGAATCAGTCACCAAACTTTGGCCAGATTAGGATTTGACTAGTAGCTTTTTTCAGAAACTGAAGGATTGATGAATTTGGACTAACAATTCTAATTAATTATGTAAACTAGCTAGAAAGAGTGAGATCTTATTTTCAGTTGATGTGAAAATGTGCCCAGAATCTAGAAAGAGTGATTCCTGGTGTAAAAGAGTAAAGAAGAAAAATTCTCTTTCGTATTGAGAAATAGAATATATTGTAGTTAACATCTGAGTTTTAAAATTGGAAAGCACTATTGAACTGAATTTTTAACTGCTTAATTGAGGCCATTAAGTTAAAATATTCTTTCTTTTAAAGTGAGACTGACTTTTATTAAACTTGGATTAAGAAAAAATGCCAGCAGTCAGAAGGAGGCAAAGTTCTCCTTTTTAATAAGTGGCTCAGTTATTTGCTTTAGCTGAGATATCACTAAATTTGTGTGGGCTTTGCATCTGGAGGGGTCATATGACTGAAAGCTTCATAACCTTTCTTGTTCATGAATCTCACTGAAAATCTTTTGTATGTCATGAGATAGTTCCCCTGGACATACACATGTATATACCTTTTCTACATGATTTCAAGAGGTTCAGACATCCTTGAATCCTATCCATGGGTCCTGATCTAGACTTACTTTAATTTTTACATAATGTATTTTAATTTAAAATTTGTTGTTGATTACCATTTAAACATAACTAGTTGTGACTTTTAATAAGGTTGTGACTGTCAGGTCTGAGCTTCATCATAAAATGTCATTTTGAGAAGCTAATGAAATATCGAGTATAGTATTTGGTAATGTCAGGAAAAATGGTACAGAAATGACTTGACTGGTGGTTATAAAAAAAATCCTACTGGAATTTCCTGTTCTTAATTTTCTTATTCCCCCAGCCACCCAGACAAGCAGTGACAATTTATCCTTGTCTATGATGATGGAATTTTACTTGTCAGGGATATATTGATAGATACACTTAAATCTTTTAATTGCTATCCTGCTGATGTTTCAGGCTCCTTCTACTTTTATCAGTTTTCTTAGAGAAATATTATGACCAAGCAAATTCCCAGCAAGGTTATTGTGCCCTAGAAAGTGCATGTTACATTTAGGAGATTTGGAATACACTCTTTTCTATCAAGGTGAACCTTAAACACTGTCAGCATGTCTAGTCATTTATACTCTGCAGTTCTCAGAGGGCTGCGAAATATCATTTTCCCTTTTTCTTCATCCTTTTAAGTATCACTGGACATCTGTCCACCTACTTAGCTCATTCAGGAAACAGTGGTTTGCAGTCACTTTAGATCAGTAGTAGTACACTTTGGGCAAAAGACCTTGTTTGGATCATAGTCTGATTTCTTGCTTTTATAAATGAACAAACTGAGACCAAAAGAGGTCATGTAACTTGTTCAAGGTTACAGTTGACTAGAGCCCACATTTCCCTATCTAAACCCCAGTTGGTACTCTTTTGACTCTTTGTTTTATTTGTGGCAGAGCTTATGTTTCTTCCATTTGATATGATTGATAGATAAATTGAAGTGTGTTTTTGTGTTTAATCTATGACTTTGTTGTTGTTCAGTTGCTCAGTTGTGTCCAACTCTTTGCGACCCCATGGACACCAGGGGGTCCTTCACTATCTTCCAGAGTTTGCTCAGACTCATGTCCATTTAGTCGATGATGCCATCCAACTATCTCATCCCCTATTGCTCCCTTCTTTTCCTGCCCTCAATCTTTCCCAGCATCAGGGTCTTTTTCAGTGAGTTGGCTCTTCACATCAGGTGGCTAAGGTATTGGAGCTTCAGCTGCAGTATCAATCTTTCCAACGAATATTCAATATTCCAATGACTTTTTTAAAGAAAACCTTTTCTATCCTAAGTTTATGAAAATAGACATGTTTTCCACTAGAAGCTTGATTGTTTTGCCTTTTACATTTTAGAATGTTAATCTCCCTCACTCTGGAATTGATTTTTGTGTTTGTGAGGCTGGAGTTTGATTTTTTTCTGTGTGGACTTCCAGTGTCCCCCAGCATCATCTACTGAAAGATTATGTATTCTTCTCTGATCTGCAGGGCTACCTCCATCATAAATCATGTTCTTACATGCATTGGTCTGATTTTGGATACATTATTCTGTATATTGTTCTGTTTATCCCTGTATCAGTACCATGCAGTCTTAGTCACATAGCTCTATAATAAGCCTTGATATATAGTATTTAACTCTTGATAGACATCAAAACATGGAGTTATTTTTAAAATATTTGTTTTTGAATATGTAAAACATGCAGCACAGTACAAAGTTTAAAAAAATACAAAAGGGTATATATAAAAAAATCTCTTTTACCCGTCTTTTTAGCATTTATTTTACCTCCCCAGAGGCCACCACTTTTTCTTATTTTTTGGAGATTTGTTTAAATTAGATTCTATAAAGAGTTTTTCTAGGACTCACCAAGAAGACACCTGCCATGGATTAAGTACTAAAATTTGAAAACTTTTGGCTAGGGAAAATGATTTTGGTTTCTGTTTTTTTTTTTTTTTAATGTTAAGAGGCAGTAGTATATAATGAAAGAGCACTCTCTTGAGCCAGATAATTTAATAAGCATTTGACTCTTAGACAAATGCTGGAATTTTTTAGCCTTTAGTTCTGTTTCTTGTCTGCACTTTCTTCCTGTTTCTCACCTTGTAAAATGAGGGTAATGATAAATCATACATCCTACTTCATCAAGTCAGTTTGAGGTCTTTAGTGTTTCCATACAAATTTTAAGACTTTTTGATCTAGTTCTGTGAACAGTGCCATTGGTAATTTGATAGGGACGTTGCACTGAATTTATAGATTGCCTTGGGTAGTAGAGTCATTTTAACCATATAGATTCTTTTAATCCAAGAATATGGTGTATCTTCCCCATCTGTTTATGTCATCTTTGATTTCTTTCATTAGCATCTTACATCTTACAGTTTTCAAAGTACAAGTCTGTTGTTTCCTTGTTGTTGTTATTGAGTCACTATGTCGTGTCCAACTCTTGAGACCCCATGGACTGTAGTCCGCCAGGCTCCTCTGTCCATGGGATTTCCCAGGCAAGAATACTAGAGTGGGTGGCCATTTCCTTTTCCAGGGGATTTTCTCCAGGGATCGAACCTCAGTCTCTTGTATTGATAGGCAGATTCTTTACCACTGAGTCACCAGGGAATTTCTTTGTCTCATTTGGTAGGTTTATTCCTTGGTATTTTATTCTTTTTGATGCAGTGGTAAATGGGATTGCTTCTTTAATTTCTGTTTCTGTTGTTAGTATATAGGAATGCAACAGTTTCTTGTGTATTAATTTTGTATCCTACAACTTGACCAGATTCATTGATGAGCTCTAGTAGTTTTCTGGATTTTCTGTGTATATCATGTCATCAATTTTACTTCTTTTCAAATTTGGATTCCTTTTCTATGTTTTCCTTCTCTGATTGCTGTGGCTATAACTTCCAAAACTATGTTGAATAGAAGTGGCCAGAGTGGGTATCCCTGTCTTTTTCCTGAATTAGAGAAAGAAAATGCTTTCAGTTTTTCACCATTGAGTTTGATGTTAGCTATATGTTTGTCTTATGTGGCTTTTATTATGTTGAGGTATGTTCCCTCTATGCCTACTTGCTGGAGAGTTTGTATCATAAATGGGTGTTGAATTTTGATAAAAATTTTTCTGCATCTATTGAAATGATCATATGGTTTTTATTCTTCAGTTTGTTAATGTGGTGTATCACACTGATTTGTGAATATTGAAAAATTCTTGCATTCCTGGGGATTTTTGCATGTTCATCAGTGATATTGGCCTATAGTTTTCTTTTTTGTGTGGTATCTTTGTCTGACTTTTGTATCATAGTGATGGTGTCCTCATAGAATGAGTTTAGGACTGTTCCTTCCTCTGTACTTTTTTGGAATAGTTTCAGAAGGATAGGTGTTGACTCTTCTCTAAATGTTTGATAGAATTCGCCTGTGAAGCCATGTGGTCGTGGACTTTTGTTTGTTGGGGGTTTTTTAATCACGGTTTCAATTTCAGTACTTGTGATTGGTCTGTTCATATTTTCTATTTTGTCCTGGTTCAGTCTTGGGAATTATTCTTTAACACCATACACAAAAATTAACTCAAAATGGATTAAAGACCTACATATGACTGGATACTATAAAACTCTTAGGGGAAAACATAGGCAGAACACTCTTTGACATAAATCACAGCAATATCTTTTTTGATCCATCTCCCAGAGTAGTTTAAATAAAAACAAAAATTAACAAATGAGACCTAGTTAAACTTAAAAGCTTTTACACAGCAAAGGAAATTGCAAACAAAATGAAAAGACAACCCACAGAATGGGAGAAGATATTCTCAAATGATGCAACTGATAGGAGATGAGTCTCCAGAATTTACAAACAGCTCATGCAGCTCAATATCCAGAAAACAAACAACCCAATCGAAAAATGAGCAGAAGACCTAAATAGACATTTCTCCAAAGAAGACATACAGATGGCCAAGAGGCACATGAAAAGATGCTCAACATCACTAATTATTAGAGAAGTGCAAATCACAACTACATTGATATATCACCTCACAACAGTCAGAATGGTCATCATCAAAAAACTTACAAACAAGAGACTTCCCTGGTGGTCCAATGGCTAAGACTCAGAGCTCCCAATTCAGGGGGTCCCAGGTTCAATCTCTGGTTAGGGAACTAGATCCTGCATGCCACAGCTAAAAGATCCTGCGTGCTGCAACTGAAAGATGCCTCATGGTGCAACTAGAGAGTAAAGATCCCCTGCCACACCTGAGACCTGGCACAGCCAAATAAATACATATTTAAAAAATCTACCAAATTAAATGCTGTAGAGGGTGTAGAGAAAAAGGAACCCTCCTACATTGTTGGTGGGAATGTAAATTGGTACAGTTACTATGGAGAATAATATCGAATTCCTTAAAAAACTAAGAATAGAGCTACCACATGATCCAGCAATCCCACTACTGGGCATTTATCCAGAGAAAAACATGGTCCAAAAAGATACATGCAGTGTATCATTGCAAGTGTTTATAATAGCCAAGACATGGAAGCAACCTAAATATCCATCAACAGATGCACGGATAAAGAAGATGTGGTACACATATGCAAGGGAATATGAGCCATTAAAAGAAGGAAATAATGCCATTTGCAGCAAGGATAGACCTGGAAATTACCATACTAAGTAAGTCAGAGAAAGACAGATATATGATATCACTTATATGTGGAATCTAAAAAAAAAGATAGAAATGAACTTTTTTTTAAAATGAGGGACCCAGTGTCAATCTATATTATAAAAATCAGAAAACATTAATTTCTTTTTGAAATTAATTTTAATAAAAGTTTAATTTTTTCCCTGGCATCCCAAAGGATCATCTTGCCTACCTCCTGGCATAATACCTACATCCTACTTTGGAAACCAACTGGTCTAACCTAGGAGTAAGATGTGTTATGGTAGAATTGAGTTCTTTGCCTTTTTTTCACATTCTCTTCAAATTTCATACATCATTGAAAGGCATCTACATAAGAAAATTAATCTTTAAAACAAGCCTAGCCAATGTAGTGCAGACTTCTTATATTGTATATCATATTCTTCTAAAACTAAATGTATGCCCTGGAATCCATACCTAGGTCTTCCTTTATCCCAGGGTTTTAGTAGCTAAATTAAAGGCTTTATAAAGTATGGATTGTTTAGCTGGCAAATAGTTCCATGTCAATTCTCTGTAGCAAATTAATATTCTTGTAGGGCTAGAGGTGGAGATTGATGACTAAAGATACATTATAATTTCTTACTAAAGAAAGTGATTCTTTGATAACTTTTTTAAAAATAATGTTTTCTTTCAACTTGGAATGGTTCAAATAGCAATAAAATGATTTTAAAGTTTTGGTAATTGGAGCTTTCATACTAATTGCCAATGACTGATATAATCAATCTTTAAAAATCAGTACATTATACCTTGGAGTGTAGAAGTACATTTAATTTTCTTGTGTATATATAGAACTCTTACCCCTAAAAATTAATCATTTTGGACAGGATGTAACATACTCTTGAAAAGAGTTGGTAGGGGCTTGTTCGATTAGCCTGCTGCTGCTGCTGCTAAGTCACTTCAGTCGTGCCCGACTCTGTGTGACCCCATAGACGGCAGCCCACCAGGCTCCTCTGTCCATTGGATTTTCCAGGCAAGAGTACTGGGGTGGGGTGCCATTGCCTTCCCCGGTTCGACTAGCCTGCAAGTCCCTAATGGAGTGTGTGGCTAAACATGTCAGATCAGGGCAGGAATAGTAGTTCCACCAGTGAGTTCCAGATGATGTGACATCAATAGCATAGATCTGAGTGCGTGTTGGCTCACAACAGACTGTCTTGATGATGAGGCCTGAGGCTCTCTTTTGAAGGGTATTCTGGATGAGTCATAGCTGTTAACAAGAATGCTAGGCCACACATGCACAGGTGATTCACCAGTCCTGTCAGCAAAATGCATCACAAAAATTCAGTCTCAAGATTCCATGATTCCAACAGCATTAGCTCCTAAATTCACATTTTGCTCTATAATAAAATTATATCATCTTGCTTATAGCCTAGGACCTAGTGGCTTCAGCTAATTGAGGAGTCATTGCAAGGTAGCAATTACTTGGGAGTTTAAGCCTTAGAAGATCTTCCCTGGTGGCTCAGATGGTAAAGTGTCTGTCTACTATGCAGGAGACCCAGGTTCAATCCCTGGGTTGGGAAGATCTCCTGGAGAAGGAAATGGCAGCCCACTCCAGGATTCTTGCCTGGAAAGGAGCCTGATAGGCTACAGACCATGGGGTCCCAAAGAGTTGGACACAACTGAGTGACTTCACTTTCACCTTTTCAAGCCTTAGAAAGGAGGATTTTCTTGAGGTTCCCTAATGGTGGGCTGAATGAATCACAAACTGGAATCAAGATTGCTGGGGGAAAAAAAAAAAAAAAAAAGATTGCTGGGAGAAAAATCAACAATGGCATAAAGTGAAGAGGAAAAAAGAGCCTCTAATGGCATAAAGTGAAGAGGAAAAAAGAACCTCTTGATGAAGGTGAAAGGGGAGTGGAAAAAAGTTGGCTTAAAACTCAACATTAAAAAAACTAAGATCATGGCATCCAGTCCCATCATTTCGTGGCAAATAGAAGGGGAAAAAGTGGAAGCAGTGACAGATTTTATTTTCTTGGGCTCTAAAATCACTGTGGACGGTGACTTCAGCCATGAGATACTTATTCCTTGGAAGGAAAGCTATGACAAACCTCGATGACGTTTTAAAAAGCAGAGACTTCACTTTGCCAACAGAGGTTCATACTGTCAAAGCTAGAGTTTTTCCAGTAGTCATGAACAGATATGAGAGTTGGACCATAAAGAAGGCTGAGCACAGAAGAATTGATGCTTTTTAACTGTGGTGCTGGAGAAGACCCTTAAGATTCCTTTGGACAGCAGGGAGATCAAACCAGTCAGTCCAGAGGAAATCAGCCCTGAGTGTTCATTGGAAAGACTGATGCCGAAGCTCCAATACTTTGACTACCTAATGCAAACAGATGCCTCATTGGAAAAGACCCTGATGCCGGGAAGGATTGAAGGCAAAAGAAGAGGTGGGGGGCAGAGAATGAGATGGTTAGATAGCATCACTGACTCAGTGGATATGAACTTGAGCAAACTGCAGGAGATAGTGAAGGACAGGGAAACCTGGAGCGCTATAGTCCTTGGGGTCACAAAGAGTTAGACACGACTTAGTGACTGAACAACAGCAACCAATACTATGGAAAGAAGAAAGCAGAGTTAGAGATGGGCTTTAGTGTATGATTTTAGCCCGTTTGTTGGTTTCATTTTCACTTGAGTGTCTATCCAAGTTGCCCAGGATTGGAATCCATTTGGTCCTAGATTCTCTCCTTTTCTGTCCATACCCTTTGTGCTGCCATTCCCCCTCTCTCATCCCTCCTCTAAAAATAGTGTAACCACCCTTTTGCTCTAGCTGCTTTTAAGAAGAATTATCATTGTTTGGGTTTCTCATTTTCCTGTGTGGAAAAGATTCTAAAGAAAAGATATTAATTCTGTCATTATTTTAGCTCTTTATATTTGCCAACCCTCTTCTCTTCAGTCTTAAAAAAAAAACTGACTAAAAACTAAATTGTTAAGCTGTTATTTCAGAATTTGGTAGAATGGATTTTAAGAAAACGATAGTGCTATGATCTTCAGGTTTGGTTAAATAAATCATCTTTTTCAGTTCACTGCAAACTACAAAATTTATTGAATTATCTCAACTGTGATTAAAATTAAAGTGTGTCTCATTACACTAATATGTGAAAATTAGTTCAATACTCTAAAAATACTATAATATTATAAATAATCTTTTATATACCTGTAGGGAACTAAGGGGGAACTTAGTAACATTTGCATATTTTCCCCTCAAATAGTAACATTTCCATATTTTGTTTGTAAGCAATAAATATGTCTATGTATTCATGGATATTTGTATTATGGGAGATTTTTTGTTGTTGTTGTTGCAGTGCTGCACTGCTTGCGGGATCTTAGTTTCCTAACCAGGGATCAAACGTGTGCCCCTGTAGTAGAAGTGCAGAGTCTGAACCACTGAACGACCAGGGAATCCCCACTGTGTGAAAAATTTTAATGTAGCTTTGTCAGCTGATCAAAGGACTTAAAAGATCTGAATTTAGTTATTTAATCTATTAAGATAACCTTTTGCATATTCAGAGTCCTGTTGTTGCAAATGCTGGTACAATGAGGAGTAGTAACAGTTGATAGTTTTTTTTTAAAACACACTTATGTCCTGACATGATGTTCCTAGTAACGGATATGGTGATCTACTAGCCAAAATACTTAAAAAAATTTTATGTTGCTCTTTAGAATAATAAATGCTTTTCTTTGATCTTTTCTATGGATATCAGGTTTTATAAATACACAATTTATACTATAAGAGAATTTTAACTGTATGAACTTCTTCAGGATTCCATTAGCATAGAAAGCCTTGAATTGAAGGTAAAAAGTTTTAAATGGCATTTGCCTAATATAAAGCTCACTACTCCCAGCTCTGGTATTCCTAACAAATGATGTTGGATTACCACGGCAAAGTATTCAGTATAGAACTGTATTCATTCTTGATTGTTCTACTTGGGACAGGTATTAATGGACACTTTACTGTAGCTCATAATTATGATGATATTGCTACCTTTTGCTTCGGTAAGTCTGTATAAAAGTAAGTCACTGCTAATGGTAGATAGTTTTTGGATTTCAGGTTTCAGGTATCAGGGTTTTTTTTTTTTTGAGGGGGGGGTTAAGTTTATTTTTTGTATGATGAAAGTTCCTATCAAAATAACTCCTTCCTCAAAAGGTTTTAAAATTGGATTTTTATTGTTTAAATAACAGTTTTATGTAAATTCTGTTGCTTAGTTTCTTTATAGGAAAATCCAGTGTCCTTAAGAATACAATCCTTAGAGAAAGTTGTTACATACTGGAGAAAGGCAGAATGATTGTGTTGTTATGGCAACACAAATGGAGAAAATGAAAACAGCACAGATAAGCTGCATCCTGTTGTCATAGCAGCCACAGTTGTGAAAATGATTAAAGCTGGTCTAGAAAGGATGTATTGCAGCCTAATCCATTGGAAGTAAGTAGTGTGAGAAAGGACAGGGAGAACTGATTTTAGACAAAAGTTAAATCCCTCTGGTGCCACAAGTTGCTAGTATCACTCACTGCATGTAGACAGATCTCTGTCCTTTCTAATTATATTTCAGCTCAATTTTATTGCCTCAGATCATAACAATAGTATGAAGGAGAGAGAAATGAAATAACCATATGAAAAGCTTGTGAATAAAGATTTTATTTTGGTGTACATTTAAGAAGAAATTGAAGTCACAAAATTTTGTTAACTGAAAGTGGCTTTAAAGAAACAGTAGAATATTTCAGTTTTCTCCTCTTTCCCTCATTTTTCACCCAATTCTTTATTTTGTTTCTGTATCGTTTTAGTCTTAAATGTTGAAGTGCAACATAAATACCTAATGTTATGGCAGTTTATAAAGCATCAAATGCAGCATGATAAGCATCTTGTAGGTGAAATTTATTTTAGCTGTATCCTTCAAACTTTGTCTCTAATCAAAGCTTCTTAATTATTTAAAATGAGATTATTTCTTTCTCAACTTCTACTTGCCCACCGTAGCAAAATATTTCCTCCCAGTGAAGTGGAGACATGTTAGGAATGAAAGCTGTGCTCTTTGTTCAGCATCTGGCTGTTTGCACAGGTTTTTGTGGCAATGGAATCGGCCTCTCTGTGTGAAGAGTATTGATCTACTGCTTGGTGTAGGTACTGTGTAAAAGAAGTATCTCAGTAACAATGTGTTAAAATGGTTTAAGAGCAGTGTATATTACAAATGAGGTAGAGGAAGATGGAGTTCTGCAAGATTGGACACATGCTATAAATATCCATAAAACAGAGGTTGATCTAAAAACTGTGGTGTTGAAATTCCCATATTTCTTCCTATTTAATTGCAAATAGTTGAACACTATCTGAGGATGAGTACACGAATGCCATTGCCCTTTACTAGAGGTTTTTATTGGAGAAGGCAATGGCAACCCACTCCAGTACTCTTGCCTGGAGAATCCCATGGATGGAGGAGCCTGGTAGGCTGCAGTCCATGGGGTCACGAAGAGTTGGACATGACTAAGCGACTTCACTTTCACTTTTCACTTTCATACATTGGAGGAGGAAATGGCAACCCACTCTAGTGTTCTTGCCTGGTGAATCCCAGGGACGGAGGAGCATGGTGGGCTGCCATCTGTGGGGTTGCACAGAGTCGGACACGACTGAAGTGACTTAGCAGCAGCAGCAGTTTTTATATTTAATATTTTTGTGTTGTATTCATGTTGTGTCTCATAACATGTCAGTCAGTTATGAGACATAATGTTGACTGACCATAAAAGCACTGTTTTAAAATGATCCATTGAATATATTCAGTCAAAATCCAAATATTAATGTTGACTTGCTTAAATATAAGTTGATTTTCATAAATAGGCTCTTTAAACAATGCTTGATTTTGCCTAAGCAGAATCTGTCTTTTTGTATAGGCACAGGAAAGAAACTTCTTTTTTAAAAAATAGGAAAAGATGAGGAAAGAGAAGAGAGAACTGGAGTTTTTGTTATGAAAGATCTGTAAAGTACCCTTTCCTTTTATGCTGTTATTTAGTAGTAGTAGGTTGCAGCACTGACTCTGGTTTTGGTACATCAGCCCCAGAGTGCACAGACTAGTTGCAGCCAGTGGGATTAGTTGCTCTGAGGCAGATGGGATCTTAGTTCCCTGACCAGGAATCAAACCTGCATCCTCTGCATTGCAAGGCAGATTCTTAACCACTGGACTACCAGGGCAGTCCCTTGAAGTGCTGATTTTAAGATTGGTATCTGAAAGTGGACAGTATCATCAAGTTGCACGTTTGAGCCTTACTAGTTTGCATCTTGGCTTGTGCTAAATTAGGTTGTGAGATAAGGTAGTTAATTTTCTCGGAAGAAAAAAAATATTAGCTATACTCATCACTCCCCAGTTCGTAATTTTCTTGTCATATTTCACTTGCTTCAGAAATACTCATTTTGGAACCTTCTTGTGAATGGTAACTCTTAATGCTGATGTCCTGAACCTAAATAGAAGCATGAACCTAAATAGTAATCATGCCATCACAGAAAATAAGCTCACAAACATCAAGCAATCAGATAGCCAGTTTATCTGTTCTGCTAAATTCCGTAAACTGAATGGAGAGGGTAAATAATGTTCATTTTTGTTTCTTACTAGGGAATATGACATTTGATCTTTGAAATGGTTATTTCTTGTATTATAGCTGCCAATCAGCCAGCCATTTGCAAATAGTGAAATAAACACACTGCTGAAAACAAGTTTCTTCTCTGTGGACCTGTGGTGCCCAGGAAGTCAGATATAATATGGTTCCCTTTATTTATGTAGACATTTATTCTCTTTCTAATGAGCAACTAATTTTCCTTTCTCTACTCCTACACAAAAGTTAAATAAAGGAGTACCCAAGGAGGGCTGTGATACTTTGCTTGTAGTGGTTGAAATACCATTTGATATCAGGGGATCTTTCATGAAGAGTTTCCCTCTCATTTAAGAAGAAAGCTCCAGATAGCACTCCCTCTTGATCTCATTGCTACAGCAGACACATCTTTAGAGAAGGGAATGTTCCAGAAGTCCAGTGTGAAGATCTGTCTCCTCTCCCCCGACTTCCCATTCAAACAATTTTATTTTGTGGCTGCTTTTGCTGTTTTTGCCTAGGAAGGCAGAGATAAGACTTGATTTGTCAAATAGCAGCCAGTCTGCCCTAATATGTGGATTATTGACATGATACTGGCCTCTGTTGAGTCATAGCAACTGCTATGAACACATGTGTAAATTCCTACTGAAAAAAAGTGTTGCAAATGCCTTTCATCAAAATGGAAGACTGCTTCAACTTCTCTTTACTCCTCTAGTTGTAACCAAGCTTTTTTTTCTTTTTCCTCTCTTTTTGCTTTCTCCCTCCCTCCCTTTTTCAGAAATACATAAAATCTGATACTCCCAATGAGGACTCTGCTCATTTGAAGTTGTTGTATAGGCCAACTCCATATCATCAAAAATTGTTGTGTGTGATTCCCAGGCCTTAGCTGGTGGCCTAGTTATTTCAAATAATATTTAATGCAATAAATTCTAGTGCAATAAAGGAATTTGGACAGTCCTTTTGAGCTTATTGCAGTGGGATTTGACTTGATTTTAATAAAATAAAATTCCAGTATAGCCAAATAATTTCTTTGTGGCATGATTTAAAAGGTCTTTAAGTACAGGTATAGGAGATTGAGTTTGTAAAACCTGACCTGAAATAATTGCAGTTTTATTCTTACTGAATAAATGAGCACTTCAAAAATGTAGGAATTCTCCTTACTTAGCATAAGGTGATTTAAAATAATGTAGCAAAGAAAATGTAGGGAAACAACCTTACCTTTTGTACTGTTATGGGGAGAATAAAGATACCACCTGGCTGTATGCATAAATTTGTTTACTAAGTTGGTTGATTTCCTGTAATGGGTATTAAAAATGACTTTTCTGGTACAGAAAACATGTGGCATCTAGGTATTATTATGAGGCTATGCTGCCTGCTAATGTTGAATATTTTGTGTGACTTTTTTTAAAAGAAAATTTCCTTATTCAAATTCAATAGTCTTATGGTTAAGTGAGCCATAGACCAAATATTTAGGACTTATGTTGATACAAATGAAAAATACAACACAAGCATTTGGTAATTAAGAAATCAGAATGTCAATGTTAGAAGTTTGATCATAGTCTTGTACTCTGGAGATCTTATCTCAAATCAGTGGCTTTTAAGATCTTTTGTTTTCTGTAGTGAAGCAGAATAGTGAAAATGTTTTTATAGAAAGTTATGAAGAAAAAGGTATGTATTAATTTGCTTTGGGTCATTCTAATCTCTCTGGTAAATTCATAATTAGGAAGGCCTTTTAAAGACTGTGTTCTAGTCTCACAGGTACACAGCTACTCCATATCTGGTGAATCTAAATTCATATGTGAGGAGGTTATGTTTTTTTAAAGCATATTATTTACACAATTCACTGGAATGGCTCCTTTGGAAGTTGGGTGGCTCTCTTATATAATTACGTACTTAGTAACCCTGTGCTACACAGCAGTAGAAATTCAAGTAAGAATAATTTACTGCTTATGCATAGTTATTAGAATTTTAAAGCATTTGTTTGTTCAAAATTCTAGTTTATCAGAGTGTTATATTTGAGTAATTGCATACTTAATAAATAATAATGAATAAAATTTATTTTAGAAAGCAGCCAGATTTGAATCCTAATAGTTCTAAATAAGCATCAGAGCTGCTTTCTTCTCTTCCCCTTCACTGAATTGTTTAAAGGAATTTCCATCCCTTTAGGCCACATTTTGTGGTGAAACTAACAATTTCTTTTTAAAAAAATCCATATTTAGATGTGTTGCAGATGGACTTAATAATATAATTTTTTAGAATTTTGTTGCTGCAAGGTATCAGTAGAAATATTTTAATCTACTCCATTTTACCAGTGGAGACGCTGAGGCACATGGAAATTAAGTGAACTGCTCAAGATCTTAGAATTGGTTTGATGATGAATCTGCACCTTCTTCTGGATTAATGTCTTAACTCCTCAATTAGTGTCACACCTATTCTCTGTTATGATAATTCAACAGTTCACTTCACCAGGGATTTCTTGAACACTTCTGTTGGACTCGGCAGTGGACTTGGTATCCACAGACTATAAGAATAGTGTGAGTTTATATGGGCTAGCAATAATGATATCAAACTAGTAATACTTTACATTTAAATTCTGATTTATGTAGTGTTTTTCAATGTTTATAAATGTTTAAAAGTGGCTAAGCACTTAAATCTAAATTTTTTACTAGATTATAATCTCCTTTAAGGCAGGGATTCACTTTTCATAATGATCCAGTTTCATTTTAGAAGGCTTAAATTAAAAAAACATTATTTTTTGAGCACTGATGGCATTGTTGGAATAACTGTAGCTTCCCATGGTGTTTACTCTGGGGATAATACTCATTTTAGAGTTAGATTTTTGTCTTCATTGAATACTTTTGGTTTCCAGTAACAAGTTGTCTCATTTCATCCTTAAGCAAGAAGGAGGACCTATTTTAAGGGTACAGAGATAGCTCACAGAAATAAAGGGGAAGATGTAAGGCACAACAAGGACATGGAGCCAGTACTGAAACACTTTTAGGGCTTAAGGCAGCCACCTTGTATTCCTGGGATGAACTTCACTTGGTCATGATGTTTAGTCCTTTTTATATGTTGCTGGATTTTATTTGCTAGTATTTTGTTTAGGACTTTTGCCTCTATATTCATGAGAAATTTGTTGTTTCGTTGCTAAGTCGTGTCTAGCTCTTTGCGACCCATGGACTGTAGCCCTCCAGGCTCCTCTGTCCATGAGATTTCCCAGGCAAGAACACTGGAGTGGGTTGCCATTTCCTTCTCCAGGGAATCTTCCTGACCCAGGGATGGAACCCCAGTCTTGTGCATTGGCAGGCAGATTCTTTGCTGCTAAGCACCAGGGAAACCATTCCTGGAAAATACTGGTCTGCTAATAGCCATTCTTTTACTGAGTCTATACAATGAGTTAAAATTTTTATTTTTTTCAGTTCTTATATTTCCATTTGGTTCTTCTTTATATGTATTATTTTTTTGCTGATACCTTCTGTCTTTCCATTTTCTAGTGTTTGCAGTGAGTTGTTGAAACATTTTTATACTATTTAAAGTCTTTGTCTTAAGATAATTCAACAACTGTGTCATTTATTATTGGCATCTGTTGATGTGCATTGAGATCCTCCACACTCTTCTTTGTTTGACTAGTAATTTTGGGGTTGTATCTTGGACATTTTTAATATTATAAGACTCTGAGTTTATTTAAATCCTAATATTGATATTTTTGTTTTATCAGACTCTCAACCCTGTTGAGTTCAGCCTACTAGTTCAAACAGCCATATGAATGGTTGTGAGTTCAATATCTCTTCCATTTTTAAAGCTTTTGCACTGTTCTTGAAGTCTGTTCCATGGGTGTGCCACTCAGTGGCCAATCTGGGACCTGGATGATAGTCTGTCTTGCAGTTCATTTCTTAGAGTCTGTGGCTTGCTGTTTCAGTCACATGTCCATGTATGTGCAACTTGCAGGTGAGCACAGGAGTTCATAAAGCACTTTATGGGCTTGTTTTTCTGAGCTGCCCCCTCTCCATTATCTCCCTGGTACTATCTAGTTCTCTGGGATTTCCTTTTTCAGTCCTCCTGCCAGAAAGTTGGAGCTTTATTTAAGCTTCTCTACCTGAATATGTTACTGCATCTGAACCTAACTGATGAGGATGGAGGTGGTTGGGGCAGGGAGCAGTGAGGTTTTTTTTCTCAGTCTTTTAGGATCAAAACTCCTCTGATCAGAACTTTAGGCTACTATGGGGCCCTGCTTCTCCTGTGGTTTTCATCATCATAGTGCTTGGAGAGAACAGAACTTTAAAGAAAGAAGAATGGAAGATTTCCACTATTCTCCCTGAGTATTAGGATAACCCTTCTATACTTATTGGACCAGACCTAGAGTGCTTCTCCTGGGTCTTTCTTTGTCTACACTAATAATAACCTACTTTTGGTTTTCAGAACGCAATCTAGGCTCATGGATACTGGAGAAATAAAAAATTTTAAAGGAAAATTCGTTGTTGAGATCAGTGCTTGATGAAGTCATCTTCCTCAGTCTGCCTACTCCTGTTCACTTTTCAAGGAGTCCTCAAATAGCTGCACTATCCATTTTGTCCATTTTTAGTAATTAAATTCAGTGGGAGATAAGAGGAAAGAGTGTGCTTTTTCCATCTTCCTGGAACCTGGACATTAGTTGAAATTTGAGTTGAAGGTAAATGGAGTCATAGAAGAAATAGCTGACCATAGAAATGTTGATATTGACACCATTTGATAAACTCTAGATTTGCAGCCAGAGGAACATAGTGAAAGTGGACTTATCAACATAAATGAGGAAGGTAGTTGTGCCAAAAAAGATGAAGATGTCCTAGGAGAAAACCCCACATGAAGGACAAAGAAGTTTACATTAAAGGAACTTTCAGACATATTTCACAACATTGAAAGTGCAAAGGATAAAACTGATCCAAACTTAGAGTGACAAGCATAGAAAAGATGCTTGCTTTGTATGTTTGTAGAAATTCTTGGATTCTGTGGCTTGATGATTTTCATCAGTTTTTTAAAAATTTTAATATTTCTTTAAGGTTGCTTTTGCCTCATTTTTTTTCTTTTTTCTTCTAGGAGTCCAAACACTTGTATGTTTACTCTGTCACTTATATCTCTGACCTTATTTTTGTTATTTTTCTGTCCTTTATCTCTGCTTTAATCCTGTGATTTTCTACTGACCTATCTTCCTGTTCACGAATTTTCACTTGCTTTGTTTCTAATCTGCTCTGCTGCTGCTAAGTCACTTCAGTCGTGTCTGACTCTGTGCGACCCCATAGATGGCAGCCCACCAGGATCCCCCGTCCCTGGGATTCTCCAGGCAAGAACACTGGAGTGGATTGCCATTTCCTCCTCCAGTGCATGAAAGTGAAAAGTGAAAGTGAAGTCGCTCAGTCGGGTGCGACCCTTAGTGACCCCATGGACTGCAGCCTACCAGGCTCCTCTGTCCATGGGATTTTCCAGGCAAGAGTACTGGAGTGGGGTGCCATTGCCTTCTCCAATCTACTCTAAACCAATGTAAATAATTCTTTTATAAAAAAACATTTATTTACTTGGCTGCTCCGGGTTCTTAGTTGTGGCATGTGGGATCTTTAGTTGCGGCATGGAGTATCTCCTTCCCCAACCAGAGATCAGACCTGGGCCCCCTGCACTGGGGAGCACAGGGCTCTTAGCTACTGGACCACCAGAGAAGTCCCCAGAACATTTTCATCTTACAGAATTGAAACTCTGTGCTCATTAAATAACAGCACCCTCCCACGTCCACCCCCCACCGGCAACCACCATTCTTTTTGAATTTGATTACTACACTTGAGTTATTTCTGGCTTTTTGGCTGTTTGGGTCTTTGCCTCACCCTCCTGTTTTGGGGACATTTTATCTTTTTTTACTAGAATTCTTAATTATTTTTATTGAATGCTAGACATTTTGAGAATCATATAGAATTTAGATGATATCTTCCTTCAGAGAGGGTTTAATATTCTTTTCATGGGCATATCCCTTTGATTCAACTGAAGTAGGTCTCTTTCTGCTGCCCTTCCTTGGTATTGACTGAAAGCCTAATTTTTTTTTGTTGTTGTTTAACCAGGGCACCTTGTCCTTGATGGGGTTTGTATTCCAATTTTTGGCTCCTTAGCACCATGAGATTGCCAAAATGTGCTTTCAACTTGGTTTTTTGGTTTCTGGCTCTTTGCATTGCAAACCCTAGGAGTCAGCAAATGCCTCAAGGGGAATTTCGCGTCAGGTTAACCACATTTTTCTCCTGCTCAAAATGTGGGCCCCTAGAGTCTTGGCTGCATTTGCTGTTTTCTGATGCTGTCAAATCATTTTCTCTATTGTATTCAGGTTTTTAAATTTTTATTTATTTATTAATGTATTTATATAGCTTTTATAGTTGTTGTTTTCTGCATGTAATTTAGTCTGGGAATTACCACATCATTGTCAAAGGCAAAAATCCCAACATATATTTTCATTAATTAATTTTTCTTATTATTTTAAGCATTCTCAAAGCTTAAGGAAAAGTTGCAAGTAAAATGCAAATATCATTTTTTCCATAGGTTGTTTGAGAGTGAGATACTGACATGATGTCTAATCATTCCTAAATTCTTTGATTTGGTTCATATAAACAAGAACATCTTCCTGTCAGTTCATTTCAGTTGAGTTGCTCAGCGTGTCCAACTCTTTGCAACCCCTTGGACTGCAGCATGCCAGGCTTCCCTGTCCATTGCCAACTCCCTGAGTTTACTCAAACTTATGTCCATTGAGTCAGTGATGCCATCCAACCATCTCATCCTCTGTTGTCCCCTTCTCCTCTTGCCTTCAATCTTTCCCAGCATCAGGGTCTTTTCAGATGAGTCCACTCTTCACATCAGGTGGCCAAAGTACTAGAGTTTCAGCTTCAGCATCAGTCCTTCCAATGAATATTCAGGACTGATTTCCTTTAGGATGGACTGGTTGGACTCCATGCTGTCCAAGGGACTCTCAAGAGTCTTCTCCAACACCACAGTTCAAAAAGCATCAGTTCTTCCATGCTCAGCTTTCTTTACGGTCCAGCTCTCACCTCCATACATCACTACTGGAAAAACCAGAGCTTTGACTAGACGGACCTTTGTCGGCAAAGTAATTAATGTCTCTGCTTTTTAATATGCTGTCCAGGTTGGTTGCTGCTTTTCTTCCAAGAAGCAGGCGTCTTTTAACTTTGTGGCTGCAGTCACCATATGCAGTGATTTTGGAGCCCAATAGAATAAAGTCTCTCACTTTTTCCGTTGTTTCCCCATCTAATTGCCTGAAGTGATGGGACCGGATGCCACGATCTTAGTTTTCTGAATGTTGAGTTTTAAGCCAACTTTTTCACTTTCCTCTTTCACTTTCACCAAGAAGTTCTTTAGTTCTTCGTTTTCTGCCATAAGGGTGGTGTCATCTGCATATCTGAGGTTATTGATAGGCAATCTTGATTCCAGCTTGTGCTTCATCCACCCCAGCATTTCACATGATGTATTCTGCATATAGGTTAAATCAGCAGGGTGACAATATGCAGCCTTGATGTACTCTTCACGATTTGGAACCAGTTTGTTGTTCCATGTCCAGTTCTAACTGTTGCTTCTTGATCTGCATACAGATTTCTCAGGAGGCAGATCAGATCGTCTGGTATTCCCATCTCTTAAAGAGTTTTCCACAGTTTGTTGTGATCCACATGGTCAAAGGCTTTGGCATAGTCAATAAAGCAGAAGTAGATGTTTTTCTGGAACTCTCTTGCTTTTTCGATGATCCAACAGATGTTAGCTATTTGATCTCTGGTTCCTCTGTCTTTTCTAAATCTACATCTTTCTGTAGAAACCAATAATAACCATAAAAATAAGGAAATTAGTATTGATATATGACTGCCAGCTAATCCACAGACTCCAGGTTTTTCTATCAATTCCAAAAAATGACCTTTTATACATAAGGATCTAGTCCAGAATGAAATGTTGCATTTATTATCATGACTTCTTTAGTCTCCTTCAGAAGGGACAATTCTTTAGTCTTTCCTTGACTTCCCTAACATTGACATTCTTGAGGATTACAGAAGAGTTATTTTGTAGATTAATTTTCAGCTTGGGTTTTTCTGATGTTTTCTTATAATTAGATATAGGCTGTATATCACTGGCAGAAATATCACAGAGGTGATGCTGTGTTCTTATTGCAGTCTATCAGGTGACACATTATTTTAATTTGTTTCATTATTGGTAACATTAATAATTATCACTTGATTAAGATGTTAGGTTTTTCTACTGTAAAATTACTGTTTTTCCTTTTGAAATAAGTATTATATGGGAAAATATTTTGAGACCATTTAAGTATCATATTCTGCATCACACTCTTCAGTTTATTTTTTATATTACTAATTTGGATTTCTGTATTATTCAGTGTGTTGTTATATTAGTTTTTGTGGCATACTAAATTACCACAAATTTGGTGGCATAGAGCACATGTTTATTATCACACAATTTCTTTGGTTCGGGAGTCTGGGCATGCCTGATCTGGGTCTTCCACTTTAAGATCCCTTACAAGACTATAATGAAGGTATCGGCCACGGCTGAGGTCTTGTTTGAAGGCTTGATTGGGAAAAGAGCCACTTCAGGTTTACATGGTTTTTGGCAGAATTCCTTTCCTCGGGAGTTACTGGAGACCCAGTTCCTAGCTGGCTGTTAACTGGAGGCCACCCTCAGTTCTTTGCCATGTGAACCTCTCCAGTGTGACTACTTGCTTCATCAACGTATGCAAACCAAGGAGACAGTGGAGTCTGTTAGCAAGAGAGAAGTTACAGTCTTATATAACCTAAACGCAAGGTATTAGGCTATTCCACACTCAAGGAGACAGGATTACTTACAAGTTTCATGAATATCAGGAAGTAGGAATCATTGAGGGGCATGTTGTAATACTGGTATTACCTGCCAGTATTATAATCCATTATCGTCATTATTTGTTCTGATGTTCAGTTTGTCCTGGAGTTAGCCTGTGAGAGCCTTTGCACTGGCCATTTAATTTATACCACTTAGTTTGATGCCCACTTGGCTTGAACTCACTTAATAATTGTCAAAATGAGTTTTTCAGGTAAGAAAGGAGTTGAGGGGTCAGTTCAGTTCAGTTCGGTCGCTCAGTCGTGTCCGACTCTTTGCGACCCCATGAATCGCAGCACGCCAGGCCTCCCTGTCCATCACCAACTCCTGGAGTTCACTCAGACTCACGTCCATCGAGTCAGTGATGCCATCCAGCCATCTCATCCTCTGTCATCCCCTTCTCCTCGTGCCCCCAATCCCTCCCAGCATCAGCGTCTTTAAGAGAAATCATTTAATTTTTTAAATTAAAAAAGTCTCACTAGTATTTTTACAACAAATGCTTTCAACCTAGTGGATTATAATTTATGCAGAAGCCAGTGATACTGCATTTGTGTAGCGCTTACAGCTTTCTACCCAGGCCATATTTTCACTCACATATAAGAGGTTTATTTTCATGTTATATTTATGATTTCTGACCTTACCTACTCCATTCCCAGCCCAATACCCCAGAACCCATGGAGCATTTTTAGTTTATGTGTGTCTATCAGTGCTACCATCATTCTTCTAGTCATTCCTTTGAAATCTTGGGGCTTATTTCTGACTTACTTTCTTCCTTCCTTTCATTAGTCATTAAGTCCTGTTGATCTGCTTTATCTAAGTTGTCTTCTCTTGGACCACCACATTGTTAATTACCATGGCCTCTTGGGTGGGATTCCTTTTCTTTAGTTTCTGAGTCCAGTGCCCCTAAACCCACCTTTGGCTCTGTATTTCTTAATAAATGAGATAACTTCATGTCTGACTTTTTAAATGCCATTTTTGTGTGGCATCCTCCTAGTAGTCAGAGTATCTAGCTTTGAATCCTATATTTACCACTTGTGTGATACCCATTCACTTTCAGTAATTTATTTAACCTCTCTGGATCTTACTTGCTGACCAGATTGTCTTACAGGTGAGTAAGATGATAAATTATGAAAGAGATTTATCCAACACACGTACTTTTCAGCCTGGTAAGATCAATCTCAGTAAAGTAACCAGTGCTATTTTACCCGTATTCTCACTGTTCTATAAGCAAAATCAGTAACTGTTTCCTTACTTCTCTCTTTATGATAGGTAGCTTTTGCTGATCTCTTGACATTAAGAGCACTTTTATTGAGCATTTACTCTGATCAGATGCTGGAGAGTTAAAAAAAAAAAGATATGATTCATATCTAAGAAATACAGTCTGATAGAGGAGGCAAATGTAATAAATTTACATACAAAAACAGTGGAAACAATGTCAGACTTTATTTTTTGGGGCTCCAAAATCACTGCAGATGGTGATTACAGCCATGAAATTAAAAGACGCTTACTCCTTNAAAAAAAAAAAGATATGATTCATATCTAAGAAATACAGTCTGATAGAGGAGGCAAATGTAATAAATTTACATACAAAAACAGTGGAAACAATGTCAGACTTTATTTTTTGGGGCTCCAAAATCACTGCAGATGGTGATTACAGCCATGAAATTAAAAGACGCTTACTCCTTGGAAGGAAAGTTATGACCAACCTAGATAGCATATTCAAAAGCAGAGATGTTACTTTGCCAACAAAAGTCCATCTAGTCAAGGCTATGGTTTTTCCAGTGGTCATGTATGGATGTGAGAGTTGGACTGTGAAGAAAGCTGAGCACCAAAGAATTGATGCTTTTGAACTGTGGTGTTGGAGAAGACTGTTGAGAGTCCCTTGGACTGCAAGGATATCCAACCAGTCCATTCTGAAGGAGATCAGCCCTGGGTGTTCCTTGAAAGGAATAATGCTAAAGCTGAAACTCCAGTACTTCGGCCACCTCATGCAAAGAGTTGACTCATTGGAAAAGACTCTGATACTGGGGCAGGAGGAGAAGGGGATGACAGAGGATGAGATGGCTGGATGGCATCACAGACTCGATTGACGTGAGTCTGAGTGAACTCCAGGAGTTGGTGATGGACAGGGAGGCCTGGTATGCTGCGATTCATGGGATCGCAAAGAGTCGGACACAACTGAGCGACTGAACTGAACTGAAGTTCTACAAAAAAATGAAAGCCTGTATCTGAACTTTTCTAAAAATTAGAACTTTAAACTTATATAGCAGCAATTGTGTGACACAGTTTAGTACACTATTTTATTTTTCCTTGTTGTTACTCTTTGTGAAATTATTGATTCCATGATCTACACTTCTTATTGGCTTCTCAGAACATTTTGAAATGCAAGTGGCATTCATGGAATCCTGTTCTTGGTAATGATGCACTTTATATTTTTTTCTTTTGTACTTGAAGTTTTAGATCCCTTATTTTAATTTTACCAAAACCTTGTGCATTAAGGGTAGGCAGATATGATTATCATATATGACACTTTGGTGAGTGAACTAAATTGGGATTCTTAAGAGGCAGGTTAATGAATTTGTATAGGTAGAGACTGAATATATTACATGATCTATGGAATACTATAGTTCTCTTGGCCTGAATTTTTTAGTTGATATAGTTGTGAAAAGGGAATTCTTCTATTCCATGGCTTAAGGATACATAAATTCTCAATGCAGCAATCTTTTTATTGTTGATTATTATAGCTTCTATTACTCCTAGAAGTTGACCAACAGGGACCTGAGTTTAAGGGATTTTGTCACTCAGTTTTCATATAGTAAATGCTAAGGCCAGCCCTTTGCCTGCAGGGTGTTCTATCAGTGAAGAGAAACTGTGGCTTTTTCCAGGCAGCCAAATAAGGGGAAGAGTCAAGATTTTCAGTGTTCTCTGTGAAATGAGTTTGTGCTGTTGAACCTGATGGACCTTAGATACTTGCTCCTCAGAGCACTGCAGGCCCCTTGTCGCAGCATTTCAATCTCTTTTTCTTTGATTTTTCTTGATTCTTTCAAGTAGTAGAAAACATGTTTTAGGCATTTAAAAAAATACTATGTATTTTTTTTAAAGCTGGTAAACTCATTCAGTTGAGTAACAAACTTCACTTGTAATAAATTATTGTAGTTTTCAACCTTATTTTGAGGGTTGCAGTGGAGAGCCATTTGGAGTGAGGTTAAGTAGAAAGTGAGCTGAAGAAATAAACCTGGGCTGTGTAGGGCTAGGTTTGTGTTAGAGGGAGGCCCATGTGTGATCCAGACTTCACCATAACTTTTGAGATTGCAAAGGAGAAATACTTAAGGAATAGGTCATTCACAAGTTCTTTAACAGATAATGGAAGTTAAATATTTAAAAGTGAGAATATAGTTGCTAGATTGCAGTTTAGTTTGGAACCTACTTTTATTAAAAAATTGTTTTAAGTGTAGAAGGAAAGTCTTAGGATTTTCCATATTAGTTTGCAAGGAGAAACAAACTTTTACTGCCTCAGCTTTAAGTATAAAACTTACTTGGGTTTTGGGCATTTTAAGGAGGATTATTTGTTCATTGTTGAGGGACAGAGAAAGTCATAGGTTTTTGTCAGAAAACTGACCAATTAGGATGACCCTGAAATGTTTAGACTACATAAAGAATGGTAACCACAGTGGCACCCTTTTCCACTCTGTTGCTTATTGCCTAAATTTCTTTTGATTTCCTTTTTCATTTAGAAAATGCTACTAAATGTGAAGATAGAAGAGAAAGAGGTAGAGTTAGAAATTATAGCCTATTCCATTAATTTTGTAATTATATCTTTTTTCCTCAGTGTTTTAAAGTCGCATTTACCAGTATGGGTAAGATTAATTGTTACAATACAAACCAATTTGAAAATTGGTTTTTAAATTGAGCTATAATATATAAAATCTTATGGTAATGTGCAGATCAGACTATATTCAAGTGTGGTTATCATACCCACACCAATTGTCTTGTAATAATCGGGAATGCATCCTCTGTGTGGTGTTTGCAATTTAATGCTATTTTAGAAATCACACCAGTATATCTAGTGACTTTCCTGGGTGTATGTGGCTTATTATTGATTATAGTTTTATTTGGGAATTTTAGTTTAGGGAGGTGGGGTAAAGCTCTTTCAGATTCTTAGTTTTTAGGAGTTCTGATGGACGATAGGAATGAACGAATGAGAAGGGCGTTAGAATGAGTAACAGAAAGGACAGTTGGATAATGATTAACCAAGTACATACTGCAAAAATAACACAGAACCTAATATAAAATGAAGGAGACAAAACATTCAAAAGAGGAATGCCTTAAAAGCTTACCAGGGAGCAGTCGTAAATATAAATAAAAATGTATATTTTAATTAAAAAGTGGAGATCATGCACTTAGTTATTGCCAAAAGTGTATGAGCCATCTACCTCTTCTGAAGGGAAGTCAGAAAAGTGACAGGCTATTTTTCAGTGCCTACTCCATTTTCTTTCATTGTTTTCATTTTGCCTGTTAAAAATTCTCACTTTATTTCTCTTTTCTCAAATTCAGTCCCTTCAGCATGAACATTGTTCTACCCAGGATACACAAAACTTTTTAACCACTTGATTAATAATATAGGTTGTCTCATTAACAGTGAGAGAAAGTCACTACCAATGAATTTCTTTTCCATTAAAGATTTTAAATATAGAAGAATTTATGCTTGAGAGACTCATCACCAGAATATAAAGTATTTTTGTTTCTTTTGTTCATTGTTATGTCCCTAGTGCCTAGGACAGTGCCCAGCACAAGGGAGATACTCAACAAGTACTTGGCAGATAAATGACCAAAACATTAGGTTTAGAAACTTTTAATGTCATCTTCTTAACAAAAATTATTTTGGCTAGGAATTTGGTGCTTCCAGTATAGAGTCATATTATGAGTAGAACAGTGGTTCTCAAGGGGAAAGAAACTTTTTTTTTTATCCTCCTCTTCCTTGTTCTCTTCTCCCTGCTGCCTTCTCACAAAATGAGAATATCTGCTACTGAGAACCACTGGATGAGACTGAAATTAAATAATTCTTAGGAGCTCCTGCTCAGTCATGCCTGACTGACTCTGCAGCCCCATGGACTGTAGCCTGCCAGGCTCTTCTGTCTATAGAAATTTCTAGGCAAGATTACTGGAGCAAGTTACCATTTCCTACTAAAGGGAATCTTCCCGACCCAGGGATCAAACTGAGTCTCTTGCATCTCCTGCATTGGCAGGTGGATTCTTTACCACTAATGCCACCTGGAAAGCCCCAAAATTCTTAGGAGACAAGTAAATGGTAGATGCAGGCATGCACATGCATGGTCAGGGTGAAAGGAAGAAGGAAGTTACAAGTTCAAAAGTATGGGGGTAAGATGTATATTTGAACAAAATATCAAGGTAATTCATTAGAGTTCCAGGACCAGCTGGAAGGACAGAGAGGGTGAGTTGATGTAGGCAGTGGAGAAAGGTCAGATTAATAGAGTGATTGAATTTCTAGGGAGCCTTGTGAATTATTGACGAGAGTGACACGATCAGAAAGTGAAGACAATTCTGTTTAACTGTTGTTTGTAAAATGGATTATAGTTTGAGGTGAAGAAACATTGGAAACAAAAAAATTAGGTGATTGTTGTAGTTCAAAGCAGTTTAGCTGTTTTGGTTGTTAAGTTATCCAGTGATGCCTTTAGTAGATACCTGTTTTTGAAGTCTGATGCCTCCACTTCATGACCTAGGGGTAGATAGAGGCAAAAAGAATTCTGAACTGAAAAGCAGTAGGCCAGGATTCTAATTCTTACTTCTCTACTTTCTAAATTCTATGATCATGGATAAATACTTAATTTCTCCTGGGCATCAACCACCTGAACTAAAAAATAAGAAAATAATGATCTGAAAGCTGGAGTCTAAACCAGTTTCTGAAGTCCTTTCCAGTATACCATCCTTGTATCAGTTATAAGTAGTAAAGAATGAATACCATATTTTGTTTCCTTAATATTTCCTCAGCTAAAGTGTTTCAAGAAGAAAGAAGTCCCATGATGATAATAAATAGTTCAAAGCTTATAATTTAAAGTTTAGTATTATGTGCACTGACTGTTGTGCTTTAAAATGTTTTTCTGTTTTTATATGTGCTGTGATCAGGTATTTAGTTTTTTAGTATTACTAGACTGTAATAGCACCCAAGATGATGGACAAAGATTCAGCCTGGGATATATTTAGGGAAATCTAAAGATTGTAAAAATTCTTCTAAAAGATACAGTGTTTATGAGGAACAGAAGCAGTACCACTAATACTGTTTAATTAGTAATACTAGAACTCATAATTTCTACCTTTGTTGTGTTTGTTTTGAGTATACTGTATGTATGTTTACACTTACACATTATTTGTTTATTTATTTACAAGGTTTTAGGACCAGCAGCTTTTTAGGGTCCTCTTTTTCTGTCCCTGTCTCTCCTTGCTTTGTTGTTGTTTTCCCTTCTGTTTGGATTGTTTCTTGCCTCCTCCCGCCATCCCCCACATCCCCCTAAATCCATCTGGAAAGATAGAGAGGCAGCTGCTGTGGTAACTTATGCATTTTGGTTAATGAATAGCAGACTAACAAGATATATAAAACGTATGCCAATTGTGTGGCGTTAGTTGCTGTCAAACTGTAGGGGTATAATACTTTTTCTTTTCCTTCTTCCCACCTTCTTAAAATCCTTTTAACTTTCCTGTGATATTTTGTTTTCTAATTTACCGTTTCTAGTGTTGAAGTGCTACCATGAATGATTTCTTTTTTCTGCTTAGTCTGCACAATATTTCACTTTTGTGGTGAGTTTATGGGAGATGAGTTGAGGTGCGTAGAGAAAATAATTGATTAATTGGATTAAGAAGTAGATTTCCTTTAGTTTCATACACAGAAGAACAGGAATAAATTTTTAAATTAAATATTTTGCTTTTTGACCTATAACTTTTTTTTTTTTTTCCTTTTTTGGGCACTAGTGCTCCTTTTGCGTTTCCATCTGGGGTTAGAACTAGTAAATAGTATGTTTCTTGAAGATGTTTCTATCATAAAGGCAAGCTGCAACTGGAATATTGTATTTAGCCAAGCTTTGAGAATTCCTGTAATCTGTGCCATCCTGTCTCATGCTGTCCCATCTCATAGTTGTCCTCTCTCTGCAGTGCTCTATGCCCAGGTCTCTGTGGCTGGGCTGCTCCAGCCTGGCGGACAGCATGCCTTCGCTGCGATGCCTGTATAACCCAGGGACTGGCGCACTCACAGCTTTCCAGGTACTTTCTCTGTCTCTGTGGGTTATTTGTGGGCATTAGTATATGTGTGTTAATTCATTAGTGTGTCTCTCCTTCTTTCCCATCCTTTACTTAAGTTCACTTTTCTCCTTCATATTGCCTGTATTTCACATCACTCAGTTCTCCTTTAATTTTTAATGTAGATCCAGACTGATCCACTCTTGAGACATTTTTGTTGTGATTGGTTTGCCAAAATTGACAGAGTACAACTTGATTTGTTGGTTTTCATGTTTAGTAGAAGTATGATAGTGAGTTTTAAAGTAATCTCAATAAATAGCATTCAGTGTGTAATGTTTGCTCTGGACCTACATGAAACCAGTTAATATAATCAATCAATTAATTGCAACCAGTTGCCTGGGCACTTTCTTATGTTTTTCTTATGATTACTAAAAACATAAAGTGCTCAATTCAGAGTGTCTCCTGGCTACTATACTATTATTTATGTGTGGATATATGTATATGTTTATGTATCTATATGTGTGTATTTTACATATATAAGAACTGTGTTTATTTATATCCTGATTAATAGGTCTAGTTTCAAGGTGGAAAGGCCTTCATGACCTTTGAGTACAGTATTCAGCTTGAAACAGTCCAGCTTGGACCATCAGATCCTAGTTCCCTTTGGCCTTTCTTTGAGGCCACTAGGACAGTTCCAGGATGTGAGAGAAAACTATAGAAGGAAAGAGGAAAACTTGTAGAGAAATATGTAAGACAGAGCTTGATGCCCATTCTTTACAGATTAGGGTATGATACATGGTGATTTTCTTGGTAGAAATGTCATTTATCTACCTTAGGTATTTGGAATTTGTATCTAGCATTTGGGCTTCGCTGGTGGCTCAGATGGTGAAGAATCTGCCTGCAATGCAGGAGATCCTGGTTCGATTCCTGGGTTGAGATGATCCCCTGGAGAAGGGAATGATTACCCACTCCAGTATTCTTGCCTGAAGAATTCCATGGACAGAGGAGCCTAGTGGGCTACAGTCCATGGNAGAGGAAAACTTGTAGAGAAATATGTAAGACAGAGCTTGATGCCCATTCTTTACAGATTAGGGTATGATACATGGTGATTTTCTTGGTAGAAATGTCATTTATCTACCTTAGGTATTTGGAATTTGTATCTAGCATTTGGGCTTCGCTGGTGGCTCAGATGGTGAAGAATCTGCCTGCAATGCAGGAGATCCTGGTTCGATTCCTGGGTTGAGATGATCCCCTGGAGAAGGGAATGATTACCCACTCCAGTATTCTTGCCTGAAGAATTCCATGGACAGAGGAGCCTAGTGGGCTACAGTCCATGGGCTTGCAATGAGTCAGACACAATTGAGCAACTAACATTTACTTAGTAATATGTAACAAATTAGTGATTTAAATTTGTTTTTAACTTATGTAGCTCATATTCTATTAATAATTTCAAAGACAAGTTGTAAGTATCAGAATGCTTATGACTGAGTCTTAGTTAAAGGTTGGAGAACTTAAGTATTCTACATTCCTGACCAGTGCTAACAGTCACTTACCTTTAATGATACTATTTTAGTGATGATGTTACTGGATATTTGTTTGTCCTTTGCAAAATATAATATATTAAACTTCCTTTGTCTTATGAGATACAGTATGATGCTGTGCAGGCTTTAAAATTAGTTAAATCAAGACTTATCTACTGTTTGTCACTAGTGGTATGATCTTAAGCAAGTCATTTCACTCTAAATTCATCTATAAATGGAGACTATAGTTAGGGCATGCAGCAAATAGTTGCTGTTTTTATTATCCTCATCTTCATCATCATTAACATTATTGCTGTTAATATTAGAAAATATTAATATCCTGAGTATCAATTTATTTCAAATATTTTTTTAACTATATAACATATTGATGAAGTTTCAGCTCTCAAGAAACTCATATTCTAAACTTTTTTTTTTTTTTTTTTTCCTTTTTGGAGTTGCAGTGAGTTTCACCAGAGTGCAGTCTGAGAGAGCAGTCCCTATAAGACTGCTGTCACTTCAGATACCAGTTGTAAGCACACCTCCCCCTCTGCTCCTCTCCTCAGATTTGATAATTCACTAGAGAGGACTCAACAGAACTCACTGAAAGCTATTATATCCAAGGTTTATTACAAGGAAGAGATACAGGTTAAAATTAGCCCAAAAAGGGACATATAGAACAGAATCTGGAGGGAACCAGATCTTCCACCATCTTGAATCTAGTTAGTTCTAATCAGTTTTTGTCATGTCCTAATATCTGTCATTCTTTTAAAGGCTGTGTCCTACGTCCCCTTCCTTCTTGTTTCACTTAGAACAGGGTCTGGCAGATCAATGAGTTCTATATTATCAGAAACATGCCCGAAGGACTAGGTTTGGAAACTTTCAGCAAATACTGTTTCACCTTGCTATATAACATTACACTGTGAAATGAAGTCTTACTTTGTTTTCATGGCTTAACCAAATTCTGTATCATAGCAAAGCCTACTCTGGGTTCAGTTGTTGATGAAAAACTTTGCTTTCCCCAGTATTGCTATAAGTATGAATGTTTATTTTTATTTTCTTATCTTCAGAGAAATCATTGTTTTATGTAGTAAAAATGGAAAAAAATGGGGTTATCTGCTGGCATTCTGTTAGTTCACTGTTTCTTTTTTCTGTCAGGTTCATTATACACAGGTGCTCCAAATTGCTGATTGACTAATTGGCAGATATAGACTTGAGTCTAGTCTTTCCTGTTTTCACTACTAGAACTATAACAGTCTTAGTACATTTGCATTTTTCTGGTTTGGGTTTTACCTTATTTGCTTATTTAGATTTTTGTTTATATAAAAATTAAATGCAGTAAAATGTACACATCTTGTGTGCTCTTAGATGAATTTGATAACTATAAACATTTGTGTAACCTCACTTTCAAAATATAGAGCACTTCCGTAATGTCAGAAAGTTCCTTTGTACCCTCTTCCAGTTAGTATCCATGAAGTGAAAGTGTTAGTTGCTCAGTTGTGTCTGATTCTTTGTGACCCCATGGACTGTAGCCTGCCAAGGCTCCTCAGTCCCTGGATTAGCCATTCCTGTCTCCAGGGGATCTTCCCGATCCAGGGATCGAACCCAGGCCTCCTGCATTGCAGGCAGATTGTTTACCATCTGAGCCACCTACACTTGTGTAACTTCACTCTTCAATAATCTGAAAAACTTCCTTTGTACCCCCTTCCAGTTATTACCCATATCCCATATGCAATTACTGTTCTGATTGGCCACCAAAGATTAGTTTTGCCTGTACTTGAGCCTCATATAAATGTAGTCATATAGTATATATTTTTTGTATCTGTTCTGTTTTGATCAGCATAATGTTTTTGAGGTTTATCCATTTTGTTATGTTTATCTATAACTTATTTTTTTATTGCTAAATAAATTACATTGTAGTAATATACCACAGTTTTTCCATTCGTCTGTTGGTAGACATTTGGATTATTCATTCCCATTTTTGTCTACTATGGCTAAAGCTATGGTATACAGTTTGTGCATCTTTTTGTGGACATGGGTATTTATTTCTTGGCTTAGTACCTAAGAGTGGAATTGCTTGGGTCGTAGAGTATTTTTAACTTTAAGAGATATATTTCAAGTAATTCTTCAAAGTGGTTGCCCAGTAGGAATACTCATTTCTACTCATGTTGCCAAACATCTTTGAGGAGGTGACTTAGTAATAGTTTCATGACATTTTTTTCTTTGAAATTATTGCATTCCTTTAGCAAATCTGAAGCACCTTCAAAATCAAAATTTTTTGACAATATAAAAGGAAGAGCTGTTGCTTAATTTGTTGGATTATCGTCAGTAACTCAGATGGAAATGGCAACATTGGGATGGTTTGATTATTGACTTTTCCAATCCACACATTTCAAATTAGTACAAAGAAGATGCTCTAAATATTGTTTAAATACAGTAGATTCTTTGAGGACTTGTATATAGTTTGAACATATTTTCATTTTCATCATTTTGCTTTGTCCTGGAAAGTCTATAGGTAATTAAGAGGATTTTTGTTGATTAACAGTGGGTGTATTTTGCGGAATCATTTGTTTGTGTTCAGCACCTGGTAGTCTTATAATCTGTACTATTAAATGAGACTGAGCAATAGCAAATGTTTAAAAATAGCTGAGTAATTTGGATCCTTTATTTTCTTTAGACATTAAAGAAAAAGAGAAATTCTGACAATAATAATTTAGGTAGATTTATATGACCTTAGAATATTTTTGGTGTTACGTATAGCTAGTAATTTTAAGGAATTTTTGAGCTTGAACCATGTAATATTTTAATATTAATCTAGTGTCCATTGTCAAAGGTTGAAATTGTTGAGAGTTGACTTCAAGAGAGATAATGTAATGTATTTTACTGTTTAAGAATACTTAGATGTCAGGGACCTATATTCAATATCCTGTGAGAAGCCATAATGGAAAAGAATATATATATATATATGTGTGTGTGTGTGTGTGTGTGTGTGTNCAACATAAATGAGGAAGGTAGTTGTGCCAAAAAAGATGAAGATGTCCTAGGAGAAAACCCCACATGAAGGACAAAGAAGTTTACATTAAAGGAACTTTCAGACATATTTCACAACATTGAAAGTGCAAAGGATAAAACTGATCCAAACTTAGAGTGACAAGCATAGAAAAGATGCTTGCTTTGTATGTTTGTAGAAATTCTTGGATTCTGTGGCTTGATGATTTTCATCAGTTTTTTAAAAATTTTAATATTTCTTTAAGGTTGCTTTTGCCTCATTTTTTTTCTTTTTTCTTCTAGGAGTCCAAACACTTGTATGTTTACTCTGTCACTTATATCTCTGACCTTATTTTTGTTATTTTTCTGTCCTTTATCTCTGCTTTAATCCTGTGATTTTCTACTGACCTATCTTCCTGTTCACGAATTTTCACTTGCTTTGTTTCTAATCTGCTCTGCTGCTGCTAAGTCACTTCAGTCGTGTCTGACTCTGTGCGACCCCATAGATGGCAGCCCACCAGGATCCCCCGTCCCTGGGATTCTCCAGGCAAGAACACTGGAGTGGATTGCCATTTCCTCCTCCAGTGCATGAAAGTGAAAAGTGAAAGTGAAGTCGCTCAGTCGGGTGCGACCCTTAGTGACCCCATGGACTGCAGCCTACCAGGCTCCTCTGTCCATGGGATTTTCCAGGCAAGAGTACTGGAGTGGGGTGCCATTGCCTTCTCCAATCTACTCTAAACCAATGTAAATAATTCTTTTATAAAAAAACATTTATTTACTTGGCTGCTCCGGGTTCTTAGTTGTGGCATGTGGGATCTTTAGTTGCGGCATGGAGTATCTCCTTCCCCAACCAGAGATCAGACCTGGGCCCCCTGCACTGGGGAGCACAGGGCTCTTAGCTACTGGACCACCAGAGAAGTCCCCAGAACATTTTCATCTTACAGAATTGAAACTCTGTGCTCATTAAATAACAGCACCCTCCCACGTCCACCCCCCACCGGCAACCACCATTCTTTTTGAATTTGATTACTACACTTGAGTTATTTCTGGCTTTTTGGCTGTTTGGGTCTTTGCCTCACCCTCCTGTTTTGGGGACATTTTATCTTTTTTTACTAGAATTCTTAATTATTTTTATTGAATGCTAGACATTTTGAGAATCATATAGAATTTAGATGATATCTTCCTTCAGAGAGGGTTTAATATTCTTTTCATGGGCATATCCCTTTGATTCAACTGAAGTAGGTCTCTTTCTGCTGCCCTTCCTTGGTATTGACTGAAAGCCTAATTTTTTTTTGTTGTTGTTTAACCAGGGCACCTTGTCCTTGATGGGGTTTGTATTCCAATTTTTGGCTCCTTAGCACCATGAGATTGCCAAAATGTGCTTTCAACTTGGTTTTTTGGTTTCTGGCTCTTTGCATTGCAAACCCTAGGAGTCAGCAAATGCCTCAAGGGGAATTTCGTGTCAGGTTAACCACATTTTTCTCCTGCTCAAAATGTGGGCCCCTAGAGTCTTGGCTGCATTTGCTGTTTTCTGATGCTGTCAAATCATTTTCTCTATTGTATTCAGGTTTTTAAATTTTTATTTATTTATTAATGTATTTATATAGCTTTTATAGTTGTTGTTTTCTGCATGTAATTTAGTCTGGGAATTACCACATCATTGTCAAAGGCAAAAATCCCAACATATATTTTCATTAATTAATTTTTCTTATTATTTTAAGCATTCTCAAAGCTTAAGGAAAAGTTGCAAGTAAAATGCAAATATCATTTTTTCCATAGGTTGTTTGAGAGTGAGATACTGACATGATGTCTAATCATTCCTAAATTCTTTGATTTGGTTCATATAAACAAGAACATCTTCCTGTCAGTTCATTTCAGTTGAGTTGCTCAGCGTGTCCAACTCTTTGCAACCCCTTGGACTGCAGCATGCCAGGCTTCCCTGTCCATTGCCAACTCCCTGAGTTTACTCAAACTTATGTCCATTGAGTCAGTGATGCCATCCAACCATCTCATCCTCTGTTGTCCCCTTCTCCTCTTGCCTTCAATCTTTCCCAGCATCAGGGTCTTTTCAGATGAGTCCACTCTTCACATCAGGTGGCCAAAGTACTAGAGTTTCAGCTTCAGCATCAGTCCTTCCAATGAATATTCAGGACTGATTTCCTTTAGGATGGACTGGTTGGACTCCATGCTGTCCAAGGGACTCTCAAGAGTCTTCTCCAACACCACAGTTCAAAAAGCATCAGTTCTTCCATGCTCAGCTTTCTTTACGGTCCAGCTCTCACCTCCATACATCACTACTGGAAAAACCAGAGCTTTGACTAGACGGACCTTTGTCGGCAAAGTAATTAATGTCTCTGCTTTTTAATATGCTGTCCAGGTTGGTTGCTGCTTTTCTTCCAAGAAGCAGGCGTCTTTTAACTTTGTGGCTGCAGTCACCATATGCAGTGATTTTGGAGCCCAATAGAATAAAGTCTCTCACTTTTTCCGTTGTTTCCCCATCTAATTGCCTGAAGTGATGGGACCGGATGCCACGATCTTAGTTTTCTGAATGTTGAGTTTTAAGCCAACTTTTTCACTTTCCTCTTTCACTTTCACCAAGAAGTTCTTTAGTTCTTCGTTTTCTGCCATAAGGGTGGTGTCATCTGCATATCTGAGGTTATTGATAGGCAATCTTGATTCCAGCTTGTGCTTCATCCACCCCAGCATTTCACATGATGTATTCTGCATATAGGTTAAATCAGCAGGGTGACAATATGCAGCCTTGATGTACTCTTCACGATTTGGAACCAGTTTGTTGTTCCATGTCCAGTTCTAACTGTTGCTTCTTGATCTGCATACAGATTTCTCAGGAGGCAGATCAGATCGTCTGGTATTCCCATCTCTTAAAGAGTTTTCCACAGTTTGTTGTGATCCACATGGTCAAAGGCTTTGGCATAGTCAATAAAGCAGAAGTAGATGTTTTTCTGGAACTCTCTTGCTTTTTCGATGATCCAACAGATGTTAGCTATTTGATCTCTGGTTCCTCTGTCTTTTCTAAATCTACATCTTTCTGTAGAAACCAATAATAACCATAAAAATAAGGAAATTAGTATTGATATATGACTGCCAGCTAATCCACAGACTCCAGGTTTTTCTATCAATTCCAAAAAATGACCTTTTATACATAAGGATCTAGTCCAGAATGAAATGTTGCATTTATTATCATGACTTCTTTAGTCTCCTTCAGAAGGGACAATTCTTTAGTCTTTCCTTGACTTCCCTAACATTGACATTCTTGAGGATTACAGAAGAGTTATTTTGTAGATTAATTTTCAGCTTGGGTTTTTCTGATGTTTTCTTATAATTAGATATAGGCTGTATATCACTGGCAGAAATATCACAGAGGTGATGCTGTGTTCTTATTGCAGTCTATCAGGTGACACATTATTTTAATTTGTTTCATTATTGGTAACATTAATAATTATCACTTGATTAAGATGTTAGGTTTTTCTACTGTAAAATTACTGTTTTTCCTTTTGAAATAAGTATTATATGGGAAAATATTTTGAGACCATTTAAGTATCATATTCTGCATCACACTCTTCAGTTTATTTTTTATATTACTAATTTGGATTTCTGTATTATTCAGTGTGTTGTTATATTAGTTTTTGTGGCATACTAAATTACCACAAATTTGGTGGCATAGAGCACATGTTTATTATCACACAATTTCTTTGGTTCGGGAGTCTGGGCATGCCTGATCTGGGTCTTCCACTTTAAGATCCCTTACAAGACTATAATGAAGGTATCGGCCACGGCTGAGGTCTTGTTTGAAGGCTTGATTGGGAAAAGAGCCACTTCAGGTTTACATGGTTTTTGGCAGAATTCCTTTCCTCGGGAGTTACTGGAGACCCAGTTCCTAGCTGGCTGTTAACTGGAGGCCACCCTCAGTTCTTTGCCATGTGAACCTCTCCAGTGTGACTACTTGCTTCATCAACGTATGCAAACCAAGGAGACAGTGGAGTCTGTTAGCAAGAGAGAAGTTACAGTCTTATATAACCTAAACGCAAGGTATTAGGCTATTCCACACTCAAGGAGACAGGATTACTTACAAGTTTCATGAATATCAGGAAGTAGGAATCATTGAGGGGCATGTTGTAATACTGGTATTACCTGCCAGTATTATAATCCATTATCGTCATTATTTGTTCTGATGTTCAGTTTGTCCTGGAGTTAGCCTGTGAGAGCCTTTGCACTGGCCATTTAATTTATACCACTTAGTTTGATGCCCACTTGGCTTGAACTCACTTAATAATTGTCAAAATGAGTTTTTCAGGTAAGAAAGGAGTTGAGGGGTCAGTTCAGTTCAGTTCGGTCGCTCAGTCGTGTCCGACTCTTTGCGACCCCATGAATCGCAGCACGCCAGGCCTCCCTGTCCATCACCAACTCCTGGAGTTCACTCAGACTCACGTCCATCGAGTCAGTGATGCCATCCAGCCATCTCATCCTCTGTCATCCCCTTCTCCTCGTGCCCCCAATCCCTCCCAGCATCAGCGTCTTTAAGAGAAATCATTTAATTTTTTAAATTAAAAAAGTCTCACTAGTATTTTTACAACAAATGCTTTCAACCTAGTGGATTATAATTTATGCAGAAGCCAGTGATACTGCATTTGTGTAGCGCTTACAGCTTTCTACCCAGGCCATATTTTCACTCACATATAAGAGGTTTATTTTCATGTTATATTTATGATTTCTGACCTTACCTACTCCATTCCCAGCCCAATACCCCAGAACCCATGGAGCATTTTTAGTTTATGTGTGTCTATCAGTGCTACCATCATTCTTCTAGTCATTCCTTTGAAATCTTGGGGCTTATTTCTGACTTACTTTCTTCCTTCCTTTCATTAGTCATTAAGTCCTGTTGATCTGCTTTATGTAAGTTGTCTTCTCTTGGACCACCACATTGTTAATTACCATGGCCTCTTGGGTGGGATTCCTTTTCTTTAGTTTCTGAGTCCAGTGCCCCTAAACCCACCTTTGGCTCTGTATTTCTTAATAAATGAGATAACTTCATGTCTGACTTTTTAAATGCCATTTTTGTGTGGCATCCTCCTAGTAGTCAGAGTATCTAGCTTTGAATCCTATATTTACCACTTGTGTGATACCCATTCACTTTCAGTAATTTATTTAACCTCTCTGGATCTTACTTGCTGACCAGATTGTCTTACAGGTGAGTAAGATGATAAATTATGAAAGAGATTTATCCAACACACGTACTTTTCAGCCTGGTAAGATCAATCTCAGTAAAGTAACCAGTGCTATTTTACCCGTATTCTCACTGTTCTATAAGCAAAATCAGTAACTGTTTCCTTACTTCTCTCTTTATGATAGGTAGCTTTTGCTGATCTCTTGACATTAAGAGCACTTTTATTGAGCATTTACTCTGATCAGATGCTGGAGAGTTAAAAAAAAAAAGATATGATTCATATCTAAGAAATACAGTCTGATAGAGGAGGCAAATGTAATAAATTTACATACAAAAACAGTGGAAACAATGTCAGACTTTATTTTTTGGGGCTCCAAAATCACTGCAGATGGTGATTACAGCCATGAAATTAAAAGACGCTTACTCCTTGGAAGGAAAGTTATGACCAACCTAGATAGCATATTCAAAAGCAGAGATGTTACTTTGCCAACAAAAGTCCATCTAGTCAAGGCTATGGTTTTTCCAGTGGTCATGTATGGATGTGAGAGTTGGACTGTGAAGAAAGCTGAGCACCAAAGAATTGATGCTTTTGAACTGTGGTGTTGGAGAAGACCTTTGAGAGTCCCTTGGACTGCAAGGATATCCAACCAGTCCATTCTGAAGGAGATCAGCCCTGGGTGTTCCTTGAAAGGAATAATGCTAAAGCTGAAACTCCAGTACTTCGGCCACCTCATGCAAAGAGTTGACTCATTGGAAAAGACTCTGATACTGGGGCAGGAGGAGAAGGGGATGACAGAGGATGAGATGGCTGGATGGCATCACAGACTCGATTGACGTGAGTCTGAGTGAACTCCAGGAGTTGGTGATGGACAGGGAGGCCTGGTATGCTGCGATTCATGGGATCGCAAAGAGTCGGACACAACTGAGCGACTGAACTGAACTGAAGTTCTACAAAAAAATGAAAGCCTGTATCTGAACTTTTCTAAAAATTAGAACTTTAAACTTATATAGCAGCAATTGTGTGACACAGTTTAGTACACTATTTTATTTTTCCTTGTTGTTACTCTTTGTGAAATTATTGATTCCATGATCTACACTTCTTATTGGCTTCTCAGAACATTTTGAAATGCAAGTGGCATTCATGGAATCCTGTTCTTGGTAATGATGCACTTTATATTTTTTTCTTTTGTACTTGAAGTTTTAGATCCCTTATTTTAATTTTACCAAAACCTTGTGCATTAAGGGTAGGCAGATATGATTATCATATATGACACTTTGGTGAGTGAACTAAATTGGGATTCTTAAGAGGCAGGTTAATGAATTTGTATAGGTAGAGACTGAATATATTACATGATCTATGGAATACTATAGTTCTCTTGGCCTGAATTTTTTAGTTGATATAGTTGTGAAAAGGGAATTCTTCTATTCCATGGCTTAAGGATACATAAATTCTCAATGCAGCAATCTTTTTATTGTTGATTATTATAGCTTCTATTACTCCTAGAAGTTGACCAACAGGGACCTGAGTTTAAGGGATTTTGTCACTCAGTTTTCATATAGTAAATGCTAAGGCCAGCCCTTTGCCTGCAGGGTGTTCTATCAGTGAAGAGAAACTGTGGCTTTTTCCAGGCAGCCAAATAAGGGGAAGAGTCAAGATTTTCAGTGTTCTCTGTGAAATGAGTTTGTGCTGTTGAACCTGATGGACCTTAGATACTTGCTCCTCAGAGCACTGCAGGCCCCTTGTCGCAGCATTTCAATCTCTTTTTCTTTGATTTTTCTTGATTCTTTCAAGTAGTAGAAAACATGTTTTAGGCATTTAAAAAAATACTATGTATTTTTTTTAAAGCTGGTAAACTCATTCAGTTGAGTAACAAACTTCACTTGTAATAAATTATTGTAGTTTTCAACCTTATTTTGAGGGTTGCAGTGGAGAGCCATTTGGAGTGAGGTTAAGTAGAAAGTGAGCTGAAGAAATAAACCTGGGCTGTGTAGGGCTAGGTTTGTGTTAGAGGGAGGCCCATGTGTGATCCAGACTTCACCATAACTTTTGAGATTGCAAAGGAGAAATACTTAAGGAATAGGTCATTCACAAGTTCTTTAACAGATAATGGAAGTTAAATATTTAAAAGTGAGAATATAGTTGCTAGATTGCAGTTTAGTTTGGAACCTACTTTTATTAAAAAATTGTTTTAAGTGTAGAAGGAAAGTCTTAGGATTTTCCATATTAGTTTGCAAGGAGAAACAAACTTTTACTGCCTCAGCTTTAAGTATAAAACTTACTTGGGTTTTGGGCATTTTAAGGAGGATTATTTGTTCATTGTTGAGGGACAGAGAAAGTCATAGGTTTTTGTCAGAAAACTGACCAATTAGGATGACCCTGAAATGTTTAGACTACATAAAGAATGGTAACCACAGTGGCACCCTTTTCCACTCTGTTGCTTATTGCCTAAATTTCTTTTGATTTCCTTTTTCATTTAGAAAATGCTACTAAATGTGAAGATAGAAGAGAAAGAGGTAGAGTTAGAAATTATAGCCTATTCCATTAATTTTGTAATTATATCTTTTTTCCTCAGTGTTTTAAAGTCGCATTTACCAGTATGGGTAAGATTAATTGTTACAATACAAACCAATTTGAAAATTGGTTTTTAAATTGAGCTATAATATATAAAATCTTATGGTAATGTGCAGATCAGACTATATTCAAGTGTGGTTATCATACCCACACCAATTGTCTTGTAATAATCGGGAATGCATCCTCTGTGTGGTGTTTGCAATTTAATGCTATTTTAGAAATCACACCAGTATATCTAGTGACTTTCCTGGGTGTATGTGGCTTATTATTGATTATAGTTTTATTTGGGAATTTTAGTTTAGGGAGGTGGGGTAAAGCTCTTTCAGATTCTTAGTTTTTAGGAGTTCTGATGGACGATAGGAATGAACGAATGAGAAGGGCGTTAGAATGAGTAACAGAAAGGACAGTTGGATAATGATTAACCAAGTACATACTGCAAAAATAACACAGAACCTAATATAAAATGAAGGAGACAAAACATTCAAAAGAGGAATGCCTTAAAAGCTTACCAGGGAGCAGTCGTAAATATAAATAAAAATGTATATTTTAATTAAAAAGTGGAGATCATGCACTTAGTTATTGCCAAAAGTGTATGAGCCATCTACCTCTTCTGAAGGGAAGTCAGAAAAGTGACAGGCTATTTTTCAGTGCCTACTCCATTTTCTTTCATTGTTTTCATTTTGCCTGTTAAAAATTCTCACTTTATTTCTCTTTTCTCAAATTCAGTCCCTTCAGCATGAACATTGTTCTACCCAGGATACACAAAACTTTTTAACCACTTGATTAATAATATAGGTTGTCTCATTAACAGTGAGAGAAAGTCACTACCAATGAATTTCTTTTCCATTAAAGATTTTAAATATAGAAGAATTTATGCTTGAGAGACTCATCACCAGAATATAAAGTATTTTTGTTTCTTTTGTTCATTGTTATGTCCCTAGTGCCTAGGACAGTGCCCAGCACAAGGGAGATACTCAACAAGTACTTGGCAGATAAATGACCAAAACATTAGGTTTAGAAACTTTTAATGTCATCTTCTTAACAAAAATTATTTTGGCTAGGAATTTGGTGCTTCCAGTATAGAGTCATATTATGAGTAGAACAGTGGTTCTCAAGGGGAAAGAAACTTTTTTTTTTATCCTCCTCTTCCTTGTTCTCTTCTCCCTGCTGCCTTCTCACAAAATGAGAATATCTGCTACTGAGAACCACTGGATGAGACTGAAATTAAATAATTCTTAGGAGCTCCTGCTCAGTCATGCCTGACTGACTCTGCAGCCCCATGGACTGTAGCCTGCCAGGCTCTTCTGTCTATAGAAATTTCTAGGCAAGATTACTGGAGCAAGTTACCATTTCCTACTAAAGGGAATCTTCCCGACCCAGGGATCAAACTGAGTCTCTTGCATCTCCTGCATTGGCAGGTGGATTCTTTACCACTAATGCCACCTGGAAAGCCCCAAAATTCTTAGGAGACAAGTAAATGGTAGATGCAGGCATGCACATGCATGGTCAGGGTGAAAGGAAGAAGGAAGTTACAAGTTCAAAAGTATGGGGGTAAGATGTATATTTGAACAAAATATCAAGGTAATTCATTAGAGTTCCAGGACCAGCTGGAAGGACAGAGAGGGTGAGTTGATGTAGGCAGTGGAGAAAGGTCAGATTAATAGAGTGATTGAATTTCTAGGGAGCCTTGTGAATTATTGACGAGAGTGACACGATCACAAAGTGAAGACAATTCTGTTTAACTGTTGTTTGTAAAATGGATTATAGTTTGAGGTGAAGAAACATTGGAAACAAAAAAATTAGGTGATTGTTGTAGTTCAAAGCAGTTTAGCTGTTTTGGTTGTTAAGTTATCCAGTGATGCCTTTAGTAGATACCTGTTTTTGAAGTCTGATGCCTCCACTTCATGACCTAGGGGTAGATAGAGGCAAAAAGAATTCTGAACTGAAAAGCAGTAGGCCAGGATTCTAATTCTTACTTCTCTACTTTCTAAATTCTATGATCATGGATAAATACTTAATTTCTCCTGGGCATCAACCACCTGAACTAAAAAATAAGAAAATAATGATCTGAAAGCTGGAGTCTAAACCAGTTTCTGAAGTCCTTTCCAGTATACCATCCTTGTATCAGTTATAAGTAGTAAAGAATGAATACCATATTTTGTTTCCTTAATATTTCCTCAGCTAAAGTGTTTCAAGAAGAAAGAAGTCCCATGATGATAATAAATAGTTCAAAGCTTATAATTTAAAGTTTAGTATTATGTGCACTGACTGTTGTGCTTTAAAATGTTTTTCTGTTTTTATATGTGCTGTGATCAGGTATTTAGTTTTTTAGTATTACTAGACTGTAATAGCACCCAAGATGATGGACAAAGATTCAGCCTGGGATATATTTAGGGAAATCTAAAGATTGTAAAAATTCTTCTAAAAGATACAGTGTTTATGAGGAACAGAAGCAGTACCACTAATACTGTTTAATTAGTAATACTAGAACTCATAATTTCTACCTTTGTTGTGTTTGTTTTGAGTATACTGTATGTATGTTTACACTTACACATTATTTGTTTATTTATTTACAAGGTTTTAGGACCAGCAGCTTTTTAGGGTCCTCTTTTTCTGTCCCTGTCTCTCCTTGCTTTGTTGTTGTTTTCCCTTCTGTTTGGATTGTTTCTTGCCTCCTCCCGCCATCCCCCACATCCCCCTAAATCCATCTGGAAAGATAGAGAGGCAGCTGCTGTGGTAACTTATGCATTTTGGTTAATGAATAGCAGACTAACAAGATATATAAAACGTATGCCAATTGTGTGGCGTTAGTTGCTGTCAAACTGTAGGGGTATAATACTTTTTCTTTTCCTTCTTCCCACCTTCTTAAAATCCTTTTAACTTTCCTGTGATATTTTGTTTTCTAATTTACCGTTTCTAGTGTTGAAGTGCTACCATGAATGATTTCTTTTTTCTGCTTAGTCTGCACAATATTTCACTTTTGTGGTGAGTTTATGGGAGATGAGTTGAGGTGCGTAGAGAAAATAATTGATTAATTGGATTAAGAAGTAGATTTCCTTTAGTTTCATACACAGAAGAACAGGAATAAATTTTTAAATTAAATATTTTGCTTTTTGACCTATAACTTTTTTTTTTTTTTCCTTTTTTGGGCACTAGTGCTCCTTTTGCGTTTCCATCTGGGGTTAGAACTAGTAAATAGTATGTTTCTTGAAGATGTTTCTATCATAAAGGCAAGCTGCAACTGGAATATTGTATTTAGCCAAGCTTTGAGAATTCCTGTAATCTGTGCCATCCTGTCTCATGCTGTCCCATCTCATAGTTGTCCTCTCTCTGCAGTGCTCTATGCCCAGGTCTCTGTGGCTGGGCTGCTCCAGCCTGGCGGACAGCATGCCTTCGCTGCGATGCCTGTATAACCCAGGGACTGGCGCACTCACAGCTTTCCAGGTACTTTCTCTGTCTCTGTGGGTTATTTGTGGGCATTAGTATATGTGTGTTAATTCATTAGTGTGTCTCTCCTTCTTTCCCATCCTTTACTTAAGTTCACTTTTCTCCTTCATATTGCCTGTATTTCACATCACTCAGTTCTCCTTTAATTTTTAATGTAGATCCAGACTGATCCACTCTTGAGACATTTTTGTTGTGATTGGTTTGCCAAAATTGACAGAGTACAACTTGATTTGTTGGTTTTCATGTTTAGTAGAAGTATGATAGTGAGTTTTAAAGTAATCTCAATAAATAGCATTCAGTGTGTAATGTTTGCTCTGGACCTACATGAAACCAGTTAATATAATCAATCAATTAATTGCAACCAGTTGCCTGGGCACTTTCTTATGTTTTTCTTATGATTACTAAAAACATAAAGTGCTCAATTCAGAGTGTCTCCTGGCTACTATACTATTATTTATGTGTGGATATATGTATATGTTTATGTATCTATATGTGTGTATTTTACATATATAAGAACTGTGTTTATTTATATCCTGATTAATAGGTCTAGTTTCAAGGTGGAAAGGCCTTCATGACCTTTGAGTACAGTATTCAGCTTGAAACAGTCCAGCTTGGACCATCAGATCCTAGTTCCCTTTGGCCTTTCTTTGAGGCCACTAGGACAGTTCCAGGATGTGAGAGAAAACTATAGAAGGAAAGAGGAAAACTTGTAGAGAAATATGTAAGACAGAGCTTGATGCCCATTCTTTACAGATTAGGGTATGATACATGGTGATTTTCTTGGTAGAAATGTCATTTATCTACCTTAGGTATTTGGAATTTGTATCTAGCATTTGGGCTTCGCTGGTGGCTCAGATGGTGAAGAATCTGCCTGCAATGCAGGAGATCCTGGTTCGATTCCTGGGTTGAGATGATCCCCTGGAGAAGGGAATGATTACCCACTCCAGTATTCTTGCCTGAAGAATTCCATGGACAGAGGAGCCTAGTGGGCTACAGTCCATGGGCTTGCAATGAGTCAGACACAATTGAGCAACTAACATTTACTTAGTAATATGTAACAAATTAGTGATTTAAATTTGTTTTTAACTTATGTAGCTCATATTCTATTAATAATTTCAAAGACAAGTTGTAAGTATCAGAATGCTTATGACTGAGTCTTAGTTAAAGGTTGGAGAACTTAAGTATTCTACATTCCTGACCAGTGCTAACAGTCACTTACCTTTAATGATACTATTTTAGTGATGATGTTACTGGATATTTGTTTGTCCTTTGCAAAATATAATATATTAAACTTCCTTTGTCTTATGAGATACAGTATGATGCTGTGCAGGCTTTAAAATTAGTTAAATCAAGACTTATCTACTGTTTGTCACTAGTGGTATGATCTTAAGCAAGTCATTTCACTCTAAATTCATCTATAAATGGAGACTATAGTTAGGGCATGCAGCAAATAGTTGCTGTTTTTATTATCCTCATCTTCATCATCATTAACATTATTGCTGTTAATATTAGAAAATATTAATATCCTGAGTATCAATTTATTTCAAATATTTTTTTAACTATATAACATATTGATGAAGTTTCAGCTCTCAAGAAACTCATATTCTAAACTTTTTTTTTTTTTTTTTTTCCTTTTTGGAGTTGCAGTGAGTTTCACCAGAGTGCAGTCTGAGAGAGCAGTCCCTATAAGACTGCTGTCACTTCAGATACCAGTTGTAAGCACACCTCCCCCTCTGCTCCTCTCCTCAGATTTGATAATTCACTAGAGAGGACTCAACAGAACTCACTGAAAGCTATTATATCCAAGGTTTATTACAAGGAAGAGATACAGGTTAAAATTAGCCCAAAAAGGGACATATAGAACAGAATCTGGAGGGAACCAGATCTTCCACCATCTTGAATCTAGTTAGTTCTAATCAGTTTTTGTCATGTCCTAATATCTGTCATTCTTTTAAAGGCTGTGTCCTACGTCCCCTTCCTTCTTGTTTCACTTAGAACAGGGTCTGGCAGATCAATGAGTTCTATATTATCAGAAACATGCCCGAAGGACTAGGTTTGGAAACTTTCAGCAAATACTGTTTCACCTTGCTATATAACATTACACTGTGAAATGAAGTCTTACTTTGTTTTCATGGCTTAACCAAATTCTGTATCATAGCAAAGCCTACTCTGGGTTCAGTTGTTGATGAAAAACTTTGCTTTCCCCAGTATTGCTATAAGTATGAATGTTTATTTTTATTTTCTTATCTTCAGAGAAATCATTGTTTTATGTAGTAAAAATGGAAAAAAATGGGGTTATCTGCTGGCATTCTGTTAGTTCACTGTTTCTTTTTTCTGTCAGGTTCATTATACACAGGTGCTCCAAATTGCTGATTGACTAATTGGCAGATATAGACTTGAGTCTAGTCTTTCCTGTTTTCACTACTAGAACTATAACAGTCTTAGTACATTTGCATTTTTCTGGTTTGGGTTTTACCTTATTTGCTTATTTAGATTTTTGTTTATATAAAAATTAAATGCAGTAAAATGTACACATCTTGTGTGCTCTTAGATGAATTTGATAACTATAAACATTTGTGTAACCTCACTTTCAAAATATAGAGCACTTCCGTAATGTCAGAAAGTTCCTTTGTACCCTCTTCCAGTTAGTATCCATGAAGTGAAAGTGTTAGTTGCTCAGTTGTGTCTGATTCTTTGTGACCCCATGGACTGTAGCCTGCCAAGGCTCCTCAGTCCCTGGATTAGCCATTCCTGTCTCCAGGGGATCTTCCCGATCCAGGGATCGAACCCAGGCCTCCTGCATTGCAGGCAGATTGTTTACCATCTGAGCCACCTACACTTGTGTAACTTCACTCTTCAATAATCTGAAAAACTTCCTTTGTACCCCCTTCCAGTTATTACCCATATCCCATATGCAATTACTGTTCTGATTGGCCACCAAAGATTAGTTTTGCCTGTACTTGAGCCTCATATAAATGTAGTCATATAGTATATATTTTTTGTATCTGTTCTGTTTTGATCAGCATAATGTTTTTGAGGTTTATCCATTTTGTTATGTTTATCTATAACTTATTTTTTTATTGCTAAATAAATTACATTGTAGTAATATACCACAGTTTTTCCATTCGTCTGTTGGTAGACATTTGGATTATTCATTCCCATTTTTGTCTACTATGGCTAAAGCTATGGTATACAGTTTGTGCATCTTTTTGTGGACATGGGTATTTATTTCTTGGCTTAGTACCTAAGAGTGGAATTGCTTGGGTCGTAGAGTATTTTTAACTTTAAGAGATATATTTCAAGTAATTCTTCAAAGTGGTTGCCCAGTAGGAATACTCATTTCTACTCATGTTGCCAAACATCTTTGAGGAGGTGACTTAGTAATAGTTTCATGACATTTTTTTCTTTGAAATTATTGCATTCCTTTAGCAAATCTGAAGCACCTTCAAAATCAAAATTTTTTGACAATATAAAAGGAAGAGCTGTTGCTTAATTTGTTGGATTATCGTCAGTAACTCAGATGGAAATGGCAACATTGGGATGGTTTGATTATTGACTTTTCCAATCCACACATTTCAAATTAGTACAAAGAAGATGCTCTAAATATTGTTTAAATACAGTAGATTCTTTGAGGACTTGTATATAGTTTGAACATATTTTCATTTTCATCATTTTGCTTTGTCCTGGAAAGTCTATAGGTAATTAAGAGGATTTTTGTTGATTAACAGTGGGTGTATTTTGCGGAATCATTTGTTTGTGTTCAGCACCTGGTAGTCTTATAATCTGTACTATTAAATGAGACTGAGCAATAGCAAATGTTTAAAAATAGCTGAGTAATTTGGATCCTTTATTTTCTTTAGACATTAAAGAAAAAGAGAAATTCTGACAATAATAATTTAGGTAGATTTATATGACCTTAGAATATTTTTGGTGTTACGTATAGCTAGTAATTTTAAGGAATTTTTGAGCTTGAACCATGTAATATTTTAATATTAATCTAGTGTCCATTGTCAAAGGTTGAAATTGTTGAGAGTTGACTTCAAGAGAGATAATGTAATGTATTTTACTGTTTAAGAATACTTAGATGTCAGGGACCTATATTCAATATCCTGTGAGAAGCCATAATGGAAAAGAATATATATATATATGTGTGTGTGTGTGTGTGTGTGTGTGTATATGCATGCATAACTGAGTCACTTTGCTGTATAGCAGAAATTAACACAACATTGTAAATCAATTATTCTTTAGTAAAGTTAAAAAGAAAAATACTTGAAGTCTACTAAATCTTACCATCTATTACGTGAAATGTTAATATGGAAGAATGCTAGGAAAGTTAAGCATTATTCAGAGTATAGGTATATATACATATGGAAGATTTATTTTACATTTGAGGTTTTAGAGGAATATGGATTATCACACTGAATGTAATGAGCACACAAAATTTTTTTTACAAAACATTACCATAGGAAAATTATCCCATGTCAAAAATGCTCAAGTCATAACTGATGCCCCCCCATTATATATAAATCATCTCAGTAGTGTACAATTTCTGCTTAATAAAAAGTTCAGTTCCTTTTGAACACTCCCAAAAGCATTCTATGGTATCATCACCCTGATACCAAAACCACACAGAGTATCAAAAAAGAAAATTACAGGCCAGTATCTTTGATGACCATAGACACAAAAATTCTCAACAGAATATTAGGAAGCCAAATCCAATAACGCATAAAGCCACAACCCAGTTGGATTCATCCCAGGGTCATAAGGATGGTTCAGCATACACTGATCAATCAGTGAATATACCACATCAACAAAAGAAAGGATAGAAACCACATGATCATCTCAATAGACACAGAAAAATTTGCCTTTGATAAATCACATCCATTCAGATAAAAACTCTAGTGAAAATTGGTAGAGAGAGAACATGTCTCAACATAATAAAAGCCATTTATGACAAATCCACAGCCAGTATAATACTCAATGGTGAAAAGCTGAAAACATTGCTAATTATTAGAGAAGTGCACATCAAACTAAAATGAGGTACCACCTCACGTTTAATGGCCACCATTAAAAAATCTACAAATAACAAATGCCAAAGAGGGAATGCTCTTACACTGTTGGTGGGATTGTAAATTTGTACAGCCACTATGGAAAACAGTATGGGGGTCCTCAAAAAACCAAAAATAGAATTGTCATGTGATCTAGCCATCCCAACCTTGGGCATATACCCAGACAAAACTATAATTCAAAAATATACACGTACCTCTTTGTTAATAGCAGCACTGTTTATAATTGCCAAGCATGGAAATAACCTAAATGTCCATTGACAGATGAATTGTAAGAAGATGTGGTGTATAAGAAGATATATTTATATATATATATATTTATATACACACTGGAATGTTACTCAGCCATCACAAAGAATGAAATAATGCCATATACAACAACATGGATGGACCTATAGATTATCATACTAAGCAAAGTAAGTCAGAAAGAGAAAAAGAAATACCATATGATATCACTTATATGTAAAATTAAAATATAATACAAATCAACGTATCTGTGAAGCAAAACATATTCATAGGTATAGAGAACAGGCTTGTGGTTGCCAGGAAGTGTAGGTAGGGGAGGGAAGAATGGGAGTTTGAGATTAGCAGAGGCAAACTACAGATATGGGTGAATAAATAAGAAGGTTCTACTATAGCACAAGTAACTATATATTCAGTATCTTGTGACAAATCATGAAAAAGAATATAAAAAATAATATATATATATGCATAACTGAGTCACTTTGCTGTACAGAAGAAATTAATATAACATTCTAAATCAACTACAATAAAATTTTGTTTTCAGTGCATATGTTGACATTTGACCTATGTTTATCCTAGCTATACTCTTTACATAAGGAATTTGCATATAGTGACAAATCAAAATGTTTTTGTTTGTTGGGGGAAACCCTACATTTTTGTCTGCTAATAAAACTAATTGTAGTAGAATATATAAATTGTTTGGTAAATATGTAAACAAAAAAGTATTACTCATACTCCTGCTTTAAGGTAATCATAAATCAACATGCTAGTTCCTTCAGTCTAGAATGACTTATCCATTCATGCATGCATACACACACATATAGACATGCCCAGACAAATATAATTTTGTTTTAAAATATATTTATTATTACCACTTTATTATAAAATTATAAAAGTAAAAATGTAATAATTATAAAAAATACAGAGAAATATAAAAAGAAAGGATCTATTTTATTTATTTATTTATTTATTTATTTTTAACATGTATGGAGCCATTGCACAGAAAGTCTGATAACTATACAGACCCTGTCGGCAGGAGCCATATGTTCTGATGTATGTGACTGCCTGTGGTTGCACTGCACAACTGACAAATGCAGGATCTATTTTAAATGTCCTCCCAGATATTATTATTACTGATACTATTACTTTCTCATTTTCAGCTCTGTTCTATGCTTTATTAAGTTCTATGTTTGTCACCTGGTTATATCGATTTTTATCCCTCTTTACCACATATAATTTTTAGCCATTTCAAATTCATAGTTCTCCAGCAGTACTGTGTCATGCTCTGTGTCATGGCCTATCCTGTTCTCTACCTGGAGAATGCTACTACTGAAAACACCTATCATCCCTTTCCCCTTGCCTCCCACTTTTATCTAACCTGGCTAATTCCTAAATTCAACAGTTCTGCTTAAGTTGTTTCACCTCTAGAATAAAGGTCCTTACTGATCTTTTTACCCTTCCCCACTCCCTTAACCTACTCAGAGCATATGTACCAAGGACATGCAATAGATACCTCTGTCATAAACACTGATACACTATTTTAATTGTTCAGTTTCTTGAGAGCACAACTATGTTTTGTTCATTTTTACATTTCCAGTGTCAAGCACAGTATCAAGTGCTTGGCGCTTGAAATGTAAAAGATTAAATAACATTGATAGGATGGGAAAAGAGAAAGCCTTGAATTGCTCGGAGTACCTGCACATACATATACACGAGTGTTCTATATTCAGAAAGAAGTTATGATAATTAAACAGTCATTCCAAAGACTACATATTTACACAGAATAAAGGAAAACTTATTGAGTCTGATTTATGGGCAGTCCTCAGATTTTATACATTTGACTTTTATATGACTCTCACTATGATGATCCCTTCTGAATTAGATTTTGTATACTGAATTTGGACTCATGTTGATGGACAAATGCACATTTCAGGCTATTAAATACTGGCATTGCCAGCCAGCTGAGTTCAGTTTCAGTGATGTCAACATCTTTATCTTCACAGCAATGTGTGTTTGTACAATTATTTGACTATTTTATTGCATTTTACCCTTATTCTATACCAGAATAGACACAGGGAAAATTAAAATGATAGTAGTGATTAACAATAGTTTACCAAAAGGATAGAAATCATTAGAGATAATACTGAAAGTGACCCTTTAGTCTTGATTAGGAACAAAATTAAAGTGTATGTGCAAAATGTTGCATATTTTATTATACTATATATTATTGAAGCTCATTTATTTAAAAGAAAGTATTATTATGAATTTTAAAACATTTTAGCTGACCTTGAAATTGATTGTTCAGCTTCTGCTCTTTCAATTTATTTATATATATATATATATATATATATATATATATATAAAACTCAGAAAAGTTATAGATGACCCGAATTTGGTGTATTTTACTTTATGCTAGAAAGTCTGTCTTGTGAAGAATGAAACCATTAGGACTGATTTGTCTTTCAAGATGCTTACTTGATTGTTTTTAATATTCTGTTTCAAGTTTTGTTTTAATATTCTGTTTCAAGAATAATGAATTCTTCGATTGCTAAGTCTTTTGACATGTTTGTGATGCAGGTAATGTTCATTCACAGGCTAATGCGCAGCATTGTCTAGTATTTGCATGTGTGCATGCTCAGTTACTCAGTCCTGTCCGACTCTTTGAGACCCCCATGGACTGTAGCCTGTCAGGCTCCTCTGTCTGTAGAGTTGTCCAGGCAAGAATAGTGGAGTGGGTTGCCATTTCCTACTCCAGGGATCTAATCAAGATCATCTTATTGTGAGATGATCAGATTTCCTTAAAAAAATTTTTTTTTTCCTGATGGATATGAAAAATTAAACTTTTCACTCCACCAAGAGGGCTTATTGCTTTTATGTTGAATAATGTTGGATTTTACCTAATTGCTCTGACTTCAACATGACCCCATGGCACAAGGGAGAATATAGGTACCCAAGGAGGTCTGGGGTCACCCCAATATAAGTAGCACAGACTGGAAAAATAAAGTTGATGAAAACTTTTTTTTGTTTTAATTTCTTAGAGGTTTATTTTTCAAAAGTAAGTATACAAGGACTTGTCCAAGGATAAACATCAAAATGCTTTATATGTAGTCTCTGGGCACATGGATTTAAAGCAAATGGGATTTGTGGAGTTTTCTATACCTTCAAATATTTCTATTGAAAGTGAAGTTGTTCAGTTGTGTCTGACTCTTTGCAACCCCATGAACTATAGCCTACCAGTCTCCTCTGTCCTTTAGCAAAAAAAAAAAAAAGTTATCACTTTTTTTTAAGTTGAACCTTAATTCACTCATTGTAAGTAGTATATGTCACATAAATCTGTACCAAAGTGAAAGGTATATGTAGAATACCCTACTAAGAAATATTTTTCTTTCCAGCCTTCTAACAGTGTTTGAGGTAGATATTTATATTTGCCTTTTCCTAAAGTGGAAACTAGGGTGTATCAAGGTTAGTGACCTAGTTCACCTGAATATTGGTTGTTTTTTTTTTT
>SJYX01018228.1:0-13428 GCA_006410675.1 Oreotragus oreotragus | reverse complement strand
CTGACCCAGGGATCGAATCCTCTCTTGCATCTCCTGCATTGATAGGTGGATTCTTTACTGCTATGCCACCCAGGAAGCCCCTCAGTTATATATATTTTCCTTTTCAGATTCTTTTCCCTTGTAGGTTACTACAAACTAGTAAACAGAGTTTCTTATGCTATACAGTAGATCCTTGTTGATTATTTTATATACAGTAATGTGTATACGTTACTCCCAAGCTCCTAATTTATCCTTCCTATTGCCTTCCCCCTTTGGTTACCATGTTTGTTTTCTATGTCCCTGGGTCTATTTCTGGGGTTTAGTTTTCAGTGAGAGGAGTAGGAGAATTTAAAACTTATTTCCCTTTTGCTTCTTCTTGTGGCCCTCTCTTGGCTGCTGTGAGATGGCTGATAATGACCTTCATCTAAGCAGGCTAAGTGAACTCAGGATGTAGCTCAGGAGAAAGGACACTTCAAGTAGGCATCTCTGGCCAGCTTCAGTTCTGACTCAGGAGAACAGCACTGTCCTTACAATTTCTTCCTGCAATGGACATGGAGGTAAATTTGGAAGGCCTTAGGGAGTGCTTCTTGTTAGAGGATTCATGAGTGTCCCAAGGGCAGAACTAGGTTCGATGGAGCTTGAAAATTACCCAGTTTGGAGACTGGGGAACTTGATAAGAGAAAGAATATAAAATTAGAAGCAAAAGTGACTATTTAAAATGAGGAAAAGAATTATAACAAAATAAAAATTTTAAACTGTCAAGTACTGTGAATGTTACAAGACCCAGAAAAACAATGCAAATATTATTAACTGCCTGACACACGTCTCTTTTTAAAAAATATTTTTTGCTGTATTCTTGTTGTTTGCCTCTTCATATGAAGATTTCAGATTCTGAAATAACATTTTGTCTAGAATAAAAAGCTAATCCAGAGGAATTCCCTGGTTGTCCAGTGGTTAAGATTCCGTGCTTTCTATGCAGGGGGCATGAGTCTGATCCCTGGTCAGGAAACTAAGATCCCGGACGCTGTGGGCAGCCAAAGAAATAAATAACAGTCTTTGCCTCACTGAACCTTAGTAAAAACAAAAAGCTAATCCAAGCTTTCCTCTAGCAAGTTTGAAATTTTTTTCATTACTGGTCAATTAGAAAAGTTTCTTTCAGCATTATAACTTATTGGAAATAGCATGTTGCATTTTAGGAATTATTTGCAAAGTTTGTTTAGTGCATTTCAAGTTTTCTGTTAGTGACTAATCTCAGTAATCTTTGAGTTGAAGACACTCATTAAACAGTTTGGCACCAGCATCCTATTGTAGTAAACTAATAATGACCTTTATGTTGAGCCAGATGAATTAACACAGTGGGCAGTAGGCATATTCCTGAAAATAGTTCTTACATTTTGATGGCTGGTGGTAACTCTACTATACACAAAATCACCCATGAACCCCCTTGAAATAACTCACTAAATCCAAACTGATTGTATCCTCAATTTAGCCTTCTCTTAGCTTGATCCTCCAAATATCCATGGCCACTCCAACAAAGCTCACCTTGTGTCCTCAGAGTGGGAAAGTCAGAGCAGAAAAGGACAGTAGCATTAATTAATTGCAAACTTCATTGTGCAGTTCTACAAAAATGTGTGACCTCATGAACATTAGTTCCAAAAGTTCTCCCAGAGCCTTAGAGGGGTCCATAGAAGTGCAGGAAGCTGAAGTTGAAGCTCCATTAGCATCAGGGTAAATTTGCCTCTGAGTTTCACACCCTTTCTTACCCAAGACCCTCCAGTTAGATAGTCAATACTTTAACCTGGAACAGTTTACTATGCATAAATCTAAATCCTATAGAAATGAAGAGTGTGGCAATATGCCAGCTAAACAGTACATCTCACAGCTTTCCTTGCAGCTTGGGGTGGCAATCTGAGACAAATTCTAGTCACTGAGAATTTAGTGAAAAGTCACTGAATTGAGGCTTCTGATAAATCTCTTTCCAAGTTTTTGCTGTCATATGCCTTTTGCCCTGTTATTTTCTTCCTACTTGGAACTCAGGTGCAATGCTGGATGTCGAGCAGCCATTTGGTGACCACAAAATAAAAACATGAGGGCAAAAACTATATGCTAAGATGAAGGTGCAGAAAGATAGAGGGTGCTGAGCTTCAAGTCACTCTCTACCTTCAAACTCACTGGTAAATAAAAAAAAAAATTGATCATGTTTTCTGTTGTTTGCTGTAGAGTGCCATCTTGAATTAAAATGCTTCCCTTTACGTTGATTTGAATTAAGGATCCAGGAGACAGAATTTTGCAAATCTCTGTGGGACTTTGAACATTTTAAAAATTGGTTGCCTATGCAATGAAAAATGCATGTTTTCACAAGTCTTTCTCATGCTTCTTATTGACATTTCATTTATTTATTTTTTCATTGACATTTAAAGTCAGGAAACATTTGAAGTTTTAAAGCTATACTATCAATGTTTGAGTTGATTTTTCAACTTTACTTAAATTCCCTCAATGTTATCTGGTTACATGGAAATTTAACTTAGTATGTGGTATTGATTTAAGATGATTTTCATGATTGACTTGTATTTCATGTACCTTTATTTTGTCTTTCTGTAAAATGGAAATAATTGCTGGTTCTCACTAAACATAAGTGAGGTAAATGCGTTTGTTGTAATTTCTTTGTATATTTTCAGTAAAGCATTAAACATTACTTCTATGAGATATTTTGCTTTGGCTTTCATGTGGATATTAGGATCTTGAAAAATAATATTTTAAGTGTGTCCAGAATTATTGCTTAAGTTAACAGACTTAAGACTCATCAGAATAATACATTAAAATTAATTGTATTTTTGCTGCAAGCCTACCAGATATTCTTCACCTAAATCAGACACAGGGATAAATGAGTTTCGCTTGACCTTTGCACCATGCTTAAGTGCTCCTTATAATTCAGTGATATCCATTTTTATATTTCATGCTATGCATATGGATGGTTCCTGCTTCTTGCCCTGTGACTTTGCAATTCAGTACAGAGTTCACAATATGTTATATAATCTCCTCTTAGTGCAAGTTTCCTCTTGTTGTAGAATATCCATTGTAGAATACTGGAAAATTATTAAATCTCTACTTACTTTTTCATTCAACAAATATTTAATGAGTACCTCTATAGAATAGATATGGTTTTAGGTGCTGGGGATGCAGTATAAATAAAGCTGACAAGGTTCTTGCTCCCATGAAGTTGACATTTTAGCAGAAGCAAGCAATAAACAATGTTTTTTTAAAAGTAGGAATGAACCTAGGGAATGGTGGTGAGCTGGTTACCTAAAAATCATAATTAGAGGAACCCCAAATCCAGCAGTTCAACAAATATGTCCCATTTGGCTGAAATGGTCTTGTGCCCCCTTCTCCTTACACTTCAACTCATGGCACTGACACAGTTCCTATAAAAACTGTTAATGCTGATAACTCTTGTCATGAGTAACTTTGGAAAGGACTTGTGAAAATATGGTAGACTCTCAATTGTATTGAATCACAGAATGTTAAAATTGAAACGGAGTTTACATATAATGTAGAAACTCTATTATCTGCTGTCTGAATTATCAGCTCAAACAGTAGAGGACCTTGAACCCCGAAGGAATGGCATTATCAGGAATACATGATCAGAAATACATTATCCAGGCCAAGATGTCTATTTCCTAGAATGGTGCCAAATTGGGGAGGTTCTTTGAGGTGGATGCCAAAATATGATGGAGACTGCAAGAGATGAGCAGATTGTTGGAAGAAAGAATCAAAGATGAACTTTAATTTTTTTTCTGCTGTTTTGATTAGAATTAACCTTAACTGAACCAACCAAAAACAGAAAAAGAAATGATTGAATTTAAGGACTTTATTCTCTAATCATTTACTTTTCATCAGTTATATGAGAGAAATATAGAAGTAACTATGAAAGGTGATTACAGAGTAATGGACTGATTATTTAAGGCCACATAACCTACAAACTATAACCAAGTATTCCTGCCCCATCCCTTCGTGGTTTCAGTTCAGAGTGACGTTTATTGCTAGGCTTTCCAAGTTAATGGGAAGTCAAAAAGTAAAAAAAAGAAAAGTCAGCTTCTTAATGGAGTCTCTGTGGGCAGTTTTGGTAGGATTTTTTTTTCTTCCAGTGTTATTTAGATTTAATTGACATATAGCACTGTATAAGTTTTAGGTGTAGAGCATAATGATTTGACTTACATACACCATGAAAGGATTTCCGCAGTAAGTTTAGTGAACACGGGCAGGATAATTCTTTGTTGTGCAGGANACCCAGAAAAACAATGCAAATATTATTAACTGCCTGACACACGTCTCTTTTTAAAAAATATTTTTTGCTGTATTCTTGTTGTTTGCCTCTTCATATGAAGATTTCAGATTCTGAAATAACATTTTGTCTAGAATAAAAAGCTAATCCAGAGGAATTCCCTGGTTGTCCAGTGGTTAAGATTCCGTGCTTTCTATGCAGGGGGCATGAGTCTGATCCCTGGTCAGGAAACTAAGATCCCGGACGCTGTGGGCAGCCAAAGAAATAAATAACAGTCTTTGCCTCACTGAACCTTAGTAAAAACAAAAAGCTAATCCAAGCTTTCCTCTAGCAAGTTTGAAATTTTTTTCATTACTGGTCAATTAGAAAAGTTTCTTTCAGCATTATAACTTATTGGAAATAGCATGTTGCATTTTAGGAATTATTTGCAAAGTTTGTTTAGTGCATTTCAAGTTTTCTGTTAGTGACTAATCTCAGTAATCTTTGAGTTGAAGACACTCATTAAACAGTTTGGCACCAGCATCCTATTGTAGTAAACTAATAATGACCTTTATGTTGAGCCAGATGAATTAACACAGTGGGCAGTAGGCATATTCCTGAAAATAGTTCTTACATTTTGATGGCTGGTGGTAACTCTACTATACACAAAATCACCCATGAACCCCCTTGAAATAACTCACTAAATCCAAACTGATTGTATCCTCAATTTAGCCTTCTCTTAGCTTGATCCTCCAAATATCCATGGCCACTCCAACAAAGCTCACCTTGTGTCCTCAGAGTGGGAAAGTCAGAGCAGAAAAGGACAGTAGCATTAATTAATTGCAAACTTCATTGTGCAGTTCTACAAAAATGTGTGACCTCATGAACATTAGTTCCAAAAGTTCTCCCAGAGCCTTAGAGGGGTCCATAGAAGTGCAGGAAGCTGAAGTTGAAGCTCCATTAGCATCAGGGTAAATTTGCCTCTGAGTTTCACACCCTTTCTTACCCAAGACCCTCCAGTTAGATAGTCAATACTTTAACCTGGAACAGTTTACTATGCATAAATCTAAATCCTATAGAAATGAAGAGTGTGGCAATATGCCAGCTAAACAGTACATCTCACAGCTTTCCTTGCAGCTTGGGGTGGCAATCTGAGACAAATTCTAGTCACTGAGAATTTAGTGAAAAGTCACTGAATTGAGGCTTCTGATAAATCTCTTTCCAAGTTTTTGCTGTCATATGCCTTTTGCCCTGTTATTTTCTTCCTACTTGGAACTCAGGTGCAATGCTGGATGTCGAGCAGCCATTTGGTGACCACAAAATAAAAACATGAGGGCAAAAACTATATGCTAAGATGAAGGTGCAGAAAGATAGAAGGTGCTGAGCTTCAAGTCACTCTCTACCTTCAAACTCACTGGTAAATAAAAAAAAAAATTGATCATGTTTTCTGTTGTTTGCTGTAGAGTGCCATCTTGAATTAAAATGCTTCCCTTTACGTTGATTTGAATTAAGGATCCAGGAGACAGAATTTTGCAAATCTCTGTGGGACTTTGAACATTTTAAAAATTGGTTGCCTATGCAATGAAAAATGCATGTTTTCACAAGTCTTTCTCATGCTTCTTATTGACATTTCATTTATTTATTTTTTCATTGACATTTAAAGTCAGGAAACATTTGAAGTTTTAAAGCTATACTATCAATGTTTGAGTTGATTTTTCAACTTTACTTAAATTCCCTCAATGTTATCTGGTTACATGGAAATTTAACTTAGTATGTGGTATTGATTTAAGATGATTTTCATGATTGACTTGTATTTCATGTACCTTTATTTTGTCTTTCTGTAAAATGGAAATAATTGCTGGTTCTCACTAAACATAAGTGAGGTAAATGCGTTTGTTGTAATTTCTTTGTATATTTTCAGTAAAGCATTAAACATTACTTCTATGAGATATTTTGCTTTGGCTTTCATGTGGATATTAGGATCTTGAAAAATAATATTTTAAGTGTGTCCAGAATTATTGCTTAAGTTAACAGACTTAAGACTCATCAGAATAATACATTAAAATTAATTGTATTTTTGCTGCAAGCCTACCAGATATTCTTCACCTAAATCAGACACAGGGATAAATGAGTTTCGCTTGACCTTTGCACCATGCTTAAGTGCTCCTTATAATTCAGTGATATCCATTTTTATATTTCATGCTATGCATATGGATGGTTCCTGCTTCTTGCCCTGTGACTTTGCAATTCAGTACAGAGTTCACAATATGTTATATAATCTCCTCTTAGTGCAAGTTTCCTCTTGTTGTAGAATATCCATTGTAGAATACTGGAAAATTATTAAATCTCTACTTACTTTTTCATTCAACAAATATTTAATGAGTACCTCTATAGAATAGATATGGTTTTAGGTGCTGGGGATGCAGTATAAATAAAGCTGACAAGGTTCTTGCTCCCATGAAGTTGACATTTTAGCAGAAGCAAGCAATAAACAATGTTTTTTTAAAAGTAGGAATGAACCTAGGGAATGGTGGTGAGCTGGTTACCTAAAAATCATAATTAGAGGAACCCCAAATCCAGCAGTTCAACAAATATGTCCCATTTGGCTGAAATGGTCTTGTGCCCCCTTCTCCTTACACTTCAACTCATGGCACTGACACAGTTCCTATAAAAACTGTTAATGCTGATAACTCTTGTCATGAGTAACTTTGGAAAGGACTTGTGAAAATATGGTAGACTCTCAATTGTATTGAATCACAGAATGTTAAAATTGAAACGGAGTTTACATATAATGTAGAAACTCTATTATCTGCTGTCTGAATTATCAGCTCAAACAGTAGAGGACCTTGAACCCCGAAGGAATGGCATTATCAGGAATACATGATCAGAAATACATTATCCAGGCCAAGATGTCTATTTCCTAGAATGGTGCCAAATTGGGGAGGTTCTTTGAGGTGGATGCCAAAATATGACGGAGACTGCAAGAGATGAGCAGATTGTTGGAAGAAAGAATCAAAGATGAACTTTAATTTTTTTTCTGCTGTTTTGATTAGAATTAACCTTAACTGAACCAACCAAAAACAGAAAAAGAAATGATTGAATTTAAGGACTTTATTCTCTAATCATTTACTTTTCATCAGTTATATGAGAGAAATATAGAAGTAACTATGAAAGGTGATTACAGAGTAATGGACTGATTATTTAAGGCCACATAACCTACAAACTATAACCAAGTATTCCTGCCCCATCCCTTCGTGGTTTCAGTTCAGAGTGACGTTTATTGCTAGGCTTTCCAAGTTAATGGGAAGTCAAAAAGTAAAAAAAAGAAAAGTCAGCTTCTTAATGGAGTCTCTGTGGGCAGTTTTGGTAGGATTTTTTTTTCTTCCAGTGTTATTTAGATTTAATTGACATATAGCACTGTATAAGTTTTAGGTGTAGAGCATAATGATTTGACTTACATACACCATGAAAGGATTTCCGCAGTAAGTTTAGTGAACACGGGCAGGATAATTCTTTGTTGTGCAGGACAGTCCTGCGCAGGGTAGGATGTTGAGCATCTCTGGCTCCTGGCCATGAAATGACATGGACACCGCTGCCACCCCACCAACCCAGATCACTAGGATAATCAAAAATTTCCCCAAACACGCCTACAAGGAAGGGGAGCTGTATTATTTTCCTGATTGAAAACCACTGGTAGTTGGGAAAAGATGCAAAGTGAAATCCCCGGATGTGGAACCGGGGGCACCAAGGGCCAACTGTGCTATACAATTTTATATGGGACTTGAGCACCTGCAGATTTTGGTAACCACAGGTCTCTTGCAACCAATACCAAGGGATACCAAAGGAGACGGTACATCACTTCCATGTGCTATGTGCTAGGATCACTGTTTGTGTTCATATCTGTGGGAGCATAGAGGAGGGCACCTAACTGAATCTGGTGGTTCTCATAGGCATCTAAGGGTTATTCCTATCAAAACAATCCAATAATGCCATTCTTACTCAAAATATTTTAGAAATTCTCTTCTGAATTACTTTTAGAGCCTGAGTCACTTTCTTTTGAATTTGTTCAATGTAGGAAACTTTCTTTCTTTGGAAATATCCCAAAGTCACTTGTAACCAAGCCATGTGAATAAGATGAGTGAACAAGCTGGACAATATTATTTTTAGTTAAAAATCGTTTCACAAAACACAAAATTATGAGCTGATACTTCATAGTTATTGAATTGGGAAAAGAACTTAGTCCAAGTTATAATAGCAGGTACCACTTATTTCATTGTTTTTCATATTATTCTCATTATTACAAGGTTGTTAGCAATCTATTTTAAGTACTGTGGATACAGAAGTGAAAAGCAATTCCTGCTTTTAAGGAATTCACTCTCTAGTGAGGGAGGGAGGCAAGTGAACCAATGATTGCAATACGAATGTATAAGTGCATGCTAGAAAGGATATAATTATGCAGCTATAGGAATGCAGGGCACTAGCTCAGTCTCACGCTGAGGAACATGAAAAGTTAGCTGAGAGAAGCTGATGTTTTATCTGAATTTTGAACGTACAGTGTTCATGGCTTGGAGGAGGAATGAAAGGTACTGTATGTAGGCAGAAGCAGTAACACAGACAAGCTGTGAAGGATTGAAAGTTGGCAGTCTACAAGCCTCCAGTTCTCTGGTGTCTGTTAGGAAGGAGCAGGAGATGACACTGGTGAGACAGGCAGCATCATTTGTCCTAACACTTTTATGTACCATGCTTAGGAACTTGGACTTTGAATTAAGGGAGAACGATGGCCATGAAGGGCTTAAAGGACAAAAGTCTGATGATATTTGCATTTTAAATCATTCTAGCAATAGATTGGAAAATGAACTGGAGGAAAAAGAAACCCAAGATAGAGAGTAGTTAAGATGCCAGTAAAGAGGAGAGAAATGAAGAGATACTAAATAGAGAGTAGGAGTGGGGATTTAAAGGAGAAGAAGGATTTCAGATTTTTTTAAAAAAATTATAAAGTAACAGAAATTAAACAATAAGGTTATAAATCAGGAAAAGAGATCCGTTGTCAATGGATCACAATAGAGTTCAGAAACCAGCATGTGCATGGGGATTATGTAAAGGTGGCATTTTAATTTAGTAGGAACAGGATGAAATATTTTAAAAAGTGTTGGTTAGAGGTGTATATTGGTTTTACAATTAACAAATTACCAAAAACCTGGTGGCTTAAACGCTACAAATTCATTATCTTACAGTTCTGTAGGTCAGAAGGCTGACATGGAGCTCACTAGACTAAAATCAAGGTGTCAGCAAGACTGTATTCCTTCCTGGAGACTGTAGGTGAGAATTTATTTCCTTGCCTTTTCCATTTCTAGAAGCCACCCTCATTCCTAGGTTCTGGGCCTCCCTTCCATCTCCAAAGCCAGCAACAATGCATTTCTCTAACCATTCCTCTCTATACAGTCAAATTTCTCTCTAACCACAGCCAGGAAAGGTTTTCCAATTTTAAGGACTCATATAATGAATCCAGGATAATCTCCTCATTTCAACCCATAACCTTAATCACATCTGCAAAATCTCTTTGCTATGTCAGGTGACATTTACAGGTTCTAGAGTTCAGGGTATAGACATCTTATGGGCCATTATTCTGCCTATCACAGGTGAAAAATGTCAATTGAGATCTCTACTTCACACCATAAATAAAAAATAAATTACTTATGGATTAAAGATATAAACACAAAAATAAAACTACCAAAGTAATAGAAGAAACCACAGGAGGGTATCTTTAAATAAGGAAGACTTTACCGGACAGGATAAGAAATCCAGTTCAGTTCAGTCGACTCTTTGTGACCCCATGAATCTCAGCACGCCAGGCCTCCCTGTCCATCACCAACTCCCGGAGTTCACTAAGACTCACTTCCATCAAGTCGGTGATGCCATCCAGCCATCTCATCCTCTGTCGTCCTCTTCTCCTCCTGCCCCCAATCCCTCCCAGCATCAGAGTCTTTTCCAATGAGTCAACTCTTCACATGAGGTGGCCAAAGTACTGGAGGTTGTTGTACATAAAGCTATCAACAGACTTGGCACAATAAATACTCAAAAAGTGTATAAAGTGAAAAGCAACACACAAAAAAATGACAGTTAAAAGAAAAGCATCAAATTAGGAAAAAATTTGGCCAGGTGTATAACAGACAAAGAAAATATCCATAGTATATGAAGGGTATTTACAAACCAATAAGGAAAAAACTCAATCAGATAGAAAAATGGGCAAAGGATAAAAAAGATGATTTAATGAAGAAATCAAAGTAACCAACAAACAAAGGAGGTGGGAAGCTAAATGTCTTTAATTATTAGAAAATATTATTTAGGAATTTCTATATATGTGGTAAATCTTCAAAGAACAGCAAGGGAATGATAAAATATATTCAGGATAATATTTTTGGGGTGGGGGGTGGGGTTAAGGTGGAGAGGAGCACACTGGAAACTTTAACATTATTGACTAATATCTAATTTCTCAAATTGAGTGTTAAATTCATAGGCGTTCATTTTTATTTTTAAATGTCATAACTTACTTGTAAATTATACTTATTTTTTGTGTGTATGTATCATGGGGTCAGATACGACTGGGAGACTGAGTGTACAATGCACATCCAATGATTCATGATTTAAAAAATAGAAAAGCAGATTTGTTTTTTATTTTTTATTTTGAAACAACTTATTTGAAATAATTTCAGACTTACAGTTAATTGCAAGAATGTGCAAACTCCCATACATCCTTAGTCCAAAAGCCCCATATAAGTTTGGCAATTGTCCCAATAATATTTTTTATAGCAAAAGGGTTTAGTCCAGTTTCATGTGTTTGTGATATTGTAATTTATAAGAAAGATATATTTGGTCTTCATCCCATTGTTTGGCACAAAGGTCCTAAAGCCCTTGGAATTTTCTAAGCCACAAAGGTTATCTTGATATTTATAAGAATCGCCTTTCAATTGTATTCGAGATTATGTTAATGAAGTGAGTTGGAAAGCCTAGAAGGAAGGGGGATGGTTGTAGGGGAATGAAGGTTGGAAATTTCAGACCTACCCCCTGACTTCCATGAGGGAGAGCGACTGAAGATTGAATCAATTGCCAATGATTTAATTAATCATTTCCGCTGCTAGAAAACTCAAAAGGACAGAGTTCAGCTGGTGTACACATGGAGACGTGGGAAGAATGGCATACCTAGAGAGCCTGAGGAACTCTTCACTCCTTATCATGTCCCTTATTTATCCTTGACATCTTTTCCACCTGGCTGCTACTGCATTATATCTTTTTATAATAAACTGGGGTGCATAAGCAAATATTTCTCTGAGTTCTGCGAACTACTCTAGCAAATTAGTTGAACCCGAGGAGAAGGTTGTGTAAACTTCTGATTGATAGCCAGTTGGTCAGAAGTATAAATAACAACCTGGATTTGTGATTGGTACCTGATAGGGGAGGCAGTCTTGTTGGACTGAGCCCTTAACCTGTGGGATCTGATGCTGTCTTAGGTAGATGATGTCAGAATTAACTGCTGGGTGATGCTGCAAAAGCACATATTTTTTATGTGCTCTAGGCAGTTGTCATATTTCTCTAGTCTCTTTCACCCTCAAACAGTCCTTCAGTCTTTTCTTGACTTTTATGACCTTGACAGACATTTTTGAAGACCATAGGCCAATAATTTTGTAGAATACCTCTCAGTTTCTGTTTACTTGAAGTTTCCTTATGATTAGACCAAGATCATCTAGGAACATCATAGAACTGAAACTGGATTCTTCTTATTGAATCCCAATGTGTAGCCTGTTATATCAGTCTGTCCCATTTCTGGTGGCATTAGTTTGATTAGTTGCTTGAGATGGTTTCTGACAGGTTTCTCAACTGAAAAATTACTCCTTTACCTTATTAACGGGTATTTGAAGGAAATACTTCACGAATGTATAAAGCTCTGTTCCTTATTCCTCTTTCACACTTTAGCATTAGCATCCATTGATGTCCCCTTTGCCTGAATTGTTGCTATGTAGATTGCCAAGAAGTGATTTTCTAATTCTGTCATTCCTTCTACATGTATTAGCACAGAGAGTGAAATTTCTCTATATCCCTATATTCTCAGAGATAGCCATTACTAATATTTTTTTCTGGTAATTGAAGTATAAATGACCTACAACACCAGGTTACTTCCAGGTATACAACATAGCAATTTGATATTTCTATATGTTACAAAATGATCTCCAGTATTAATTTTTGATAGTTCGAGGATTCTTATTTTTCCAGACGTTCAGGTATAAGAGGGAGAAGCCAGAGGTTGGACTGACGCAGAGTGAGTTCAATGAATAAAGTTTAAAGGAGTAAGGAAATTAATGGTCTTGATAAGAGTGGGTTGAAAAGGACTGTGGGGTCTGACTGGATAAGGCAGAGAGTGAAGCTGGAGGGATCTGACAGATTAGGAAGAGACAGAGCACAGAACCTTGGCGATGTTAACATGTTGAAGGGCAGCCCTGGAGACAAGATAAAACATTCGAGCACTTGGGTTTAAGTGTTGGCATGGCTTTTTATTTTGAAGTTCTCAGATGTTCAGTAATGCTTTAGAGTCTTTACATCTCACTCCTCAAGCACATGGAACGATCCATACTTATGGGAGTCAAAAAAAAAAAAAAGAGAGAAAAATCAACATTGCCTTCACTTGTGAGTATGACAGTTTGGAGGTCTTGGTGATGTTAGAGCTTTACACTTTGATATTTTCTTTCCATTTCTTAAAAGAAACACCATATTTTGTTTCAGCTACTATTTGCCTTAATGAGACATTAATTCTTCCAGATTCTGTTGAAAGATGAGAACAAATGGAAGACCTCAATTGTTCTTGTTCATAATCCAAACAGAAACTTTATTGTGTTCAAGGTTTCTTACAGAATTAATATGTTCCTTTATCTAAATACAACTCCTCAGTCATCAATATCAGAGTTAATCATCTATGAACTTTAAAACATTTTCATTAGGCCTAGTTTCACATCGTATGAGTGGCATCTTCTCTCACTTTGAACTTTATGTTATGGTCAAAAATATTTCCTCTTGTTTTCATGCCTTGTACTTCTTCTAATGTGTAGAGTGACGCATTTGCAGAATTTACCTGTCTGAAAATTTGGTTTCTAAATCTGCATGCAGGTCAGGAAACAACAGTTAGAACTGGACATGGA
>SJYX01018227.1:0-13565 GCA_006410675.1 Oreotragus oreotragus | reverse complement strand
GCCCAGGAGAACAGATTCAAGCATGTCCACGTGCCGTTGGTCTTGAAGCTGCTTCCCATCTGGGAATCCAGGGCACGTGTATTGACATACATTAAGGCTTGGCTGCCACCTGGTGGACGGCGTTCTCCCATAGGTACATTTCATTACTGAACAGATCAGGAAGATGCCTGTGCCACTGGTCACTGGTCACTGGTATGCTTGGATGCCTGGAAAAGATATTCTGAAATGGTCTGGTTGCCTGAGGGGAATTAAGGACCTTTGTGGTTTAGCTGCTCAGTTGTGTCCTACTCTTTGCGACCCCGTGGACTGTAGTCCGTCAGGCTCCTCTGTCCGTGGGATTCTTCAGGCACAAATATTGGAGTGGGTTACCAGTTCCTTCTCCAGGAGATGATTCCAACCCAGGGATCGAGTCCGAGTTTCCTGCATTGGCAGGCAGATTCTTTGCCGCTGAGCCACCAGGGAGCATGAATATAACTGTGTTCATGGCTTGCATGTGAAGTCCTGTCTCTCTGCAAATAGAGACTCATTAGTCAAATAAGCCTCCAACAGCAGGGTCAGTGCCTTCTCTTCCCAGCTCTGAGGTTGTGCAAGTGAATACCTAGCTCTGCAGAACAATTCTGAGGCCAGAGTTATTAGACTCTTCCTTCCAGAGGGAGCTAGAATGGAACCCTAATGATTCCAGCCCAGGTGTGAAAACTCCTGGAAACCACCCCCTCGTAGAACAGATCACAAGGAATGAATTCCAGCAGGAAAGAATCCCCATTTCCCTCTATCAGATGACTGCCCTGTAAGCAGAGAATGTGGAAAGGGTCGAATGGAAAGGTTGACTTTTGGGGGGTGAGCTAGGCCGTCGCTGTGCACGGGCGATCTCTAGTTGCAGCGGCTCCTCTCCAGCTGTGGTGTGCAGGCTTCTCGCTGCAGTGGCTCTCCTGTTGCGGAGCGTGAGTTCTAGGGCGCTGGGGCTCCAGTAGGTGCGATACGCCAGCTTAGCGCCCCTCGGCATGCGGAATCTTTCTAGATGAGGGATCGAACCCATGACCCCTGCGTTGGCAGGCAGAATCTTAACTACTGGGCACTAAGGACGTCAGAGTCTGTTTTAACAATGCTAGACACCTGGTAGATCTTCCTTAAGTTGACTTCTTCCTTTTAAGCGTCTAAAAGGACCACACAGGCCAAGGGAGAATGATCGATCTGCCTTTGCATTCTGAAGCCACTGAGGGTAGAAGAAACACCTTGATATTATATAATGACTTTTATAGTATATTGCATCGAATTTATACCCCTTCCCAGATTCCCTTGGCTCCTTTCTTCCCAGGCCTCTAGATGCTGAGTCCATGAGAGTCCTACCACTGCTCTCCCCTCGCTAAGACCACTGTCCACCTTGTTCTCCTCCAGGGTGCCTAGGGGTCTAGTCAAGTCACACATGGACACCAAGGCTGCCCTCATCCTGGGAGAGGCCGTGGCAGGCCACTGAAGCACCTGGCTTTCGGCTTCCCTGCTGGCTGCTTGGAAAGCCTGGCCATGACTCTGGTGGAAGGGCAAGGGGCAGGGACTGAGCTGTGGGCAGAGGACACAGCTTGTGCAGAAGCCTTGAGAGAGCAAAGAGAGTTCGGAGAACTGGAGGAGAGGAGGGTGGCCGGCATGTGGCAAGCAGGCAGGAGAGGAGGGTGGAGGACGGATGACCGGGGCTTTGTGTGATGACCTGGGACCTTCACCTGAGTGCAGACGTAAGCCTGGTATTGCTGTGGTTTAGTCGCCAAGTCCTGTCCGACTCTGTGACCACACAAACTGTAGCCCGCCAGGTTCTTCTGTCCATAGGATTCTCCAGGCAAGAATACTGGAGCGGGTTGCCATTTCCGTCTCCAGGGGATCTTCCTGACCCAGGGATTGAACCCGCCTTTCTTGCGTTGGCAGGTGGGTTCTTTACCACTGAGCCACCAGGGAAAGCCAAGCCGTATATAGAAGAGTTATACCAGTGGGGTTGCCTTTGAAGAAGATCGCTCTGGCTAAGGCATAGAGACGTGGTGGGAGGGAGATAAGACTTGGGGAAGGGAGACCAGTGAGGAGTGTCTGGGGGGACAGGCCGGTGCGGATGGTGGCAGCTGGTGGCAGATGACTGGCAGACAGGTGGCAGGAGATGCTCTTCTGACTCTGCCTCCAGATCTGGGTGAATTATTTCACCCTTCTGATGTTCTTATCCACATGCTGGGGTTCAAGTTGCCTGCTTCCTGGTCTTATTCTGAAATGACATAAGGTCACATGAACAGCCTTGCTAAATAATAGTTGCTTCAGAAGTCCCATCTGGGTGTGAGGTATAAGGAAGGAGTGACCTCCCTTGATGAGCACGGCTGTCCTGCCAATTAAACTTGGCCACCCCCATGGCCTAACCAAGGCAAGTCCTGGCTTTCTTCACGTCGAGCAACACAGGTGACTTCCCTGAACATAGAGAGGCTCATCTTTAAATACCATCTCCACTGGGTTAAGGATGGAGGCCNGAAGTCCCATCTGGGTGTGAGGTATAAGGAAGGAGTGACCTCCCTTGATGAGCACGGCTGTCCTGCCAATTAAACTTGGCCACCCCCATGGCCTAACCAAGGCAAGTCCTGGCTTTCTTCACGTCGAGCAACACAGGTGACTTCCCTGAACATAGAGAGGCTCATCTTTAAATACCATCTCCACTGGGTTAAGGATGGAGGCCCAGCTGTTTCCAGTAATAGAGATGTCAGCCCGAATGGTTGGCAGGCCACTTGAAACAGCTGCCTAGAGACGTGCCAGCTGGCATTTGCCGCACGCTGTGTGGGGCATGCACTGAAACAAGGGCTGGAACACTCATTAACGATCCTCGAGCAGTGATGTGTCCCTGCAGTGAAAAACAGGTGAAGGACTTGAAATGCAGTTTGAACTTAATCATTTGGGTGAGGTTATTTCATAGTCGGCTAATTTAGCAAGCCAATTTTAAGGGTGCTAATTAAAAATTGCCCGAGGTTATCAATTTGCTGCCAGAGTGCCAGAAAAAAATGGACATGGAAGAGTTTCAGTCCAGCTAATTATTGAATAAGGCATAAGACTTGATTACCCTGTCTGGGGAATTTTAAAAATGGGGATACTTTTATTTGGAACATGTCTTTTTATTTAGGGGAAGAGTTATCAAAAGACTAGAATGATATGGCCTCACATATGACTTATTTTGCGCTTCCCCAGTGGCTCAGTAAAGAATTTGTCTGCAATGCAGGAGACCCAGGGTCGAGGGTATTCTTGCCTTATTCATCATTATGTATTTTATATTTTGAATCCACCTGCCAATGCAGGAGACACAAAGAATGGGTTCACTCCCTCGGTCAAGAAGATNTAAAGAATTTGTCTGCAATGCAGGAGACCCAGGGTCGAGGGTATTCTTGCCTTATTCATCATTATGTATTTTATATTTTGAATCCACCTGCCAATGCAGGAGACACAAAGAATGGGTTCACTCCCTCGGTCAAGAAGATTCCCTGGAGAAGGAAACGGCAACCCACTCCAGTATTCTTGCCTAGAAAATTCCACGGACGGAGGAGCCTGGTGGGCTCTGGTCCATGGGGTCACAAAGAGTCACAGCTGAGCACCACAAGCCCCAGTGATTAGGGCAGACTCTTTTCTTACATGCTCACTGCAGGGCCTTGGGGTTCTGGTTTCTAGTCTCTGGACTGTAGGGAATGGCACTGAAGCCTGAAACCCAAATCTCTTGCCCTCAGTCTTTCCCAGCATCAAGGTCTTTTCCAGGAGTTGGCTCCTCACATCAAGTGGCCAAAGTATTGGAGCTTCAGCTTCAGCATCAGTCCTTCCCATGAATATTCAGGGTTGATCTCCCTTAGGATTGACTGGTTTGAGCTCCTTGCCATCCAAGGGACTCTCAAGAGAGTCGTCTCCAGCACCACAGTTCAAAAGCATCAATTCTTTGGCGCCCAGCCTTCTTTGTGGTCCAGCTCTCACATCCATACATGACTACTGGCCAAACTGTTAACTTGACTCTATGGACCTTTGTCGATGAAGTGGCGTCTCTCCTTTTTAATACGCTGTCTACAGTTGTCATAGCCATTCTTCCAAGGAGCAAGTGTCTTAATTTCGTGTCTGCAGTCACCGTCTGCATTGATTTTGAAGCCCAAGAAGATAAAATCTGACACTATTTCTGAATTCTCCCCATCTATTTGCCATGAAGTGATAGGGCCAGATACCATGACCTTTGCCTTTTGAATGTTGAGTTTTAAGCCAGCTTTTTCACTCTCCATTTTCACCATCAAGAGGCTTTTTAGTTCCTCTTCACTTTCTGCCATTAAGGTGGTGTCATCTGCATATCTGAGGTTGTTGATATTTCTCCCGGCAATTTTGATTCCAGCTTGTGATTCATCCAGCCCAGCATTTTGCGTAATGTGTTCTGCATATAAGTTAAGCTGGGTGACAATATACAGCCTTGTTGTACTCCTTTCCCAATGCTGAACCGGTCCCTTGTTCCATATCTAGTTCTAACTGTTGCTTTTTGTCCTACATACAGACTTTTATTCATATTTTTCAATACTAAGTTAGCTACAACTGTAGTACAGAATTCCTCTTTGTTATAAGGTTCTAAATGCTTAGTGTTGGAAATTGAGCTTCTTTGGGGAAGGTAAATAATCAAATGCAACTACTAAGGAGTTTTAGATTTGGCAACATCAGAGAATCAGCATCATAGATGCCCAGAACCAATAAGTATGTCTCCTTTTATCCCTCATCCCAAATACAGAGCCTTGTGTAGCCTATAGCATCATCCTGATTTTCCTCAAGCAGCAGAAACCTTCTGTGACTGGGTTGGAACTACTGAGCGAGGCTGGGTGGTCTGTCATTCTCTATGACCACAAAAGAAATTGGACAAGATGTGGGGATTCTAGGAGACAGAAGAATTAGTGGGATTAGGAACGAACAGATGCCCAAGATCATGCAGAATTAGTGGAGAACTGGGTACCTGGTTACAGGAAAAGAAATGATATGCCTTTGAAAACTTATGAGACTCCTGATTACTGGCCCTAAAACCTGAGAGGAACTCTCAACTTTTCCCACCGTTGTTTACTGCGTCTAGCTTGAAGCTTTCCCTTTGCTAAAGGAAGACTTTTTCTAAAGGAGTAACACAAATGCATGGTAGGTAGTGACGCAGAATGATCACCGTGTTGTTTTGCAACCTCTTTAGGCAAGTTTGAGATTCCGATGTTGACTGTACATAAGGGTCCATCCATTAAAGATGTGTGCAGTGTGAATCTTGAAGCCGGTTCTGGATTCTGTAGACTGATGTTGAATTAAATTTCAGAGAGAGAGAGTTTTGGGTGGCTCAGCGGTTAAGGATCTACCTGCAATGCAGGAGTAGCAGGAGAGATGGTTTGACCCCTGGGTGGGGAAGATGCCCTGGAGGAGGGAATGGAAACCCGCTCCAGGATTCTCGCCTGGGGAATCCCCAAGGTCATAGGCGCCTGGCGGGCTACAGTCCATAGAGTGGCAAAGAGTCAGACACGACTGAAGCGACTTACGCACATGCACACGCACACACTCACACACACAGAGAGAAAAGAGTAGCTTTATTGCTTGGCCAGGCAAAGGGGGCTACAACGAGCTAACACCCTCAGAACTGTATGTTCAACCTGGAGCAGGTAGAGAGAAGTTTCATAGTAAATGGTTCAAAGAGAGCAGGGTCAGCTCATGGACATTGTGCTCATTGGGTGGTAGTGAAGTCAGTGGGAGGCATCATCATCAACCTTCTGGTTCCAAAGGGTCTGGGGTCTACATGCTGCTGGGCAGCATGCTGTTAACTCCTCCCAGCAGGTAGGGGTTTCAGTATCTGCACAACAGCTCAAAGACTCCGTCATGTGTACCCCTTGAGGGGGAGTCGCGACTTTGCTCCAAGGCTGAACCATTGCTTCTTCTGACTATTTCCCGCCTATCTCACAGCCTGCCCTTCCCTAAATAACAACTGTTTGAACCTGCTGTTGGAACTCACGAAAGGTACTGGAGGCTGAATTAAGCCCCTTTCCTGTAATCAAGAAATGGGGCACACAGAAAGGCTTTGGTGCCCAGCAGCCCCACAGGGTCCTGGCTCCTCTTGATCTTGCCAACTAAAGGACATATTCACAACCTAAAAGTTGAGAGTTATGTTATATTCGCTAGGAATTTTTAGGACTTCAAGCCTGGGTGGCGACATCTCAAGTAACCCTGAGAGAACTGCTCTGAGGAGAAGAGCCAGGTTATATTGAAGTTTTGCAACAAAGCACATGTCAAAATGGTTATTGTTAATGAGAGAAAATCAGATATCTCCAATTAGGGAGTTGAGTGCTTTTCTATATATGGAAAGATGCGGGAGTCTGGGCTCACTGAGATCATTCCTTTGATGTGCAGCTGCTGGGGCCAATATCCTGTGTTTGCACATCTGAGGTTCCTCAGGGCTCACCAGCTCGGCGTAGGCTGTGGCTGCACGCACTGATGACTGACGCCTTTTGCTAATGTGGCAGGAACTATGCCAATTCCGAGTCTGAAGATATCAGAGGCAAGAAGACAAGTGACCTGCTGCCCACTGACTATTACATGAAGGTAGAACAAGAAGATGTTAGCTGCAATAAACACACTCTGTAAGGTCAGGGATGGGCGTGCTATGCATTTACTCTTCTTTCCTCTCACGAGAAAGCGGAAGCTTTTCTTCCACTTTCTGGCCTTTCTCTGCTGTTCGAGGGGAGGCTCACATTTTTAAATATAAGCTCTCCCACTACATAATCAGTCCAATGCTTCCAGTTTCTTTAGGAACTTCTACCCACCTATTTGCATTGTTAAGTCTCTCCCCAGCCCCCCATGGATTTCATCCCCTCTCCTTGAATGAATTTTATCGATATATATGAAGCATTCTGTGTGCAAAGCAGGATGCCTGGGTTATAGAATAACATCGATGCAGAAGACTCTTGATCCTCCGTGGTGCTCATAATCTCATGGAAACAGGTGGGAGAGAGAGACTGCCTGATAAGTTTTTGAAAACTAACTTTGGGTTACGCTTCCCTGCTGCGCTGCGCTGAGTGGGGGCTACTCTTCACCGTGGCGCCTTCTCTTATGGAGCACAGGCCCTGGGTACCCAGGCTTCCGCGGTTTCGGCCTGAGGGCTTAGTTCCTCTCAGGCATGTGCGATCTTCCCGGACCAGCGACAAAACCCACGTCCCCTGCATTGGCAAGTGAAACCTTAACTACTGGGCTACCAGGGAAGTCCCTGGTAAGATCTTTTTGAGATACTAATTTGCACAGGCGTGTCTTGGTAATGTTACAGGCTGGGTTCTAGAGCACTGCAGTAAAGTAAATCTCAGAATAGAGTCACGTGGCATTTCAGGGTTTCCCAGTGCATCTAAAAGTTATGCTTACACTATACTGTAAAATATTAAGTGTGCGATAGCATTATGTATTTTTTTAAATGTATGTGCCTTAATTTAAAAGCATTTTATTGGTTAAAAATGCGAAGCATCATCTGAGGCTTCAGGAAGTTGTCATCTTTTTGCTGGTGGAGGGTCTTGCCTCAGTGTTGATGATTGCTGGCTGGTCAGAGCGGTGGTGGTTGAAGATTGGGATGGCTGTAGCCATTCCTGAAACTAAGGCAGTGATGATGTTTGCCACATCAATTGACTCCTCCTTTCATGAACGATTTCTCTGTAGCATGAAATATTGTGTGATAGCATTTTAGCCACAGTAGAACTTGCAAAACTGTGTCAGTCCTCTCAAACACTGTCATCAGTAAACTCTCTTAGTTTCTGTGGCAGTCTCAGTGCTTTTTTCTTTTAAGATTTTTTGACATGGACCATTTTTAAAGTCCTTACTGAATTTGTTACGATATATTTTATGTTTTGGTTTTTTGGACACGAGGCATGTGGGCTCCCTGACCAGAGATCAGACTTGCACGCCCTGCATTGGAAGGCAAAGTCTTAACCACTGGGCCACCAGGGAGGTCCCCTCAATGCTTAAGCAATCCTTTGACCCTTTGCTCTCTGAGCATGCATTCTCTTATATCTTTATATTTCTTTCTCTTCGGTACCTGGAGGAAATTATTATGGATTCTAATTTTGGCCTCTAGTGTTCTCCAACTCTTATAAGCATAGGCAGAAAAGGAATTTATCGAAAAATATGTGAGTAGTTCAGAACTTCAGGGGTGGGCAAGGCTGGGAATGTCATATATGGGAAAATGACTCAGCAGAAGTCAAGTTCCCACCCAAGGCAGAGCCTGGGTTGGGCCTGCCCACGAGCTTCCTGGCACGAGGGAGGCCAGTGCTGTGAATTACACTTCTTCACTCTCTCTTGTGTCTTTGAGACTCTCCTTTAAGACCCAAAGTCCGGGGAGCAGCACCTGACTGATGTGGTCTTGATACTTCCTAACTCTCTGCGATCAGGATTCAGGTCAGGTTTGCATCAGGTTCCCACTGTTATTTACAGTCAGCATCTGTTCCGATTGGCCCATACCTGGTAGGGTAGAGGCAGGAATAGCTGGTTTCTAGGTTCTGACAGTGAGAAGCAGAGGCCTCCTCCCACCAGAATCCACACAGTAAGGCTTCTTCCAAAATAGGAAGGTCTGGAGGCTGAATATATAAACAAACTTGCCCTCTGAGGGTTATTTCCTGCCTCTGTTCTATCAGGAAATCCAGGTCCATCCTAGATCTGGAACTCGAGCCCTCCTCTCTCTCTCCTTCGTCTCCTGTCTTTACAGCTACCTTCAGAGCCTTCCTCTCGATCAGTCTGTGCTCCTCCAGACGTATAAAGGCCAAGCACACCGTCTCTTTCCCCTTCTCGTCCCGTGGATTCCTTCAAGAGTCACTGGGGAAACTAGTTAAAAACGCGGATTCCTTGATTCAGCCCCTCCCGCACCGCCCTGAAGTCGTGCTTCGGCAGGAGGGTCCAGGGTGCTTCAGGCTTCTCAGGCGGCCCGGTGGTGTTTCTCCTTGTGATGGAGATTCTTTCTGAGAAACAGGGTTCCAGTCTGTTATAAACTCTGGCTGACGTTTTCCTCTGCCGTCTCTCAGATCTTTCATTTCCTCAAAGCCGTATGCCTTCCGTACGGTGCACGCCGTTTCCAGGACCACGTGTCTCCATTATTGGTTCATCATCTGTGTGTGTCACCAGCGCTGGAGAACCTCTCGGAGGCAGCTCGGGGGGGGGTCGCCAGGCAGGCAGAGGGAGACTGCCTTCTAGTTTTCACTGCCCTGGAGATTTGACTGTTCGCCCAGAAGTGAGGTTCTTTGTGACTGCTCTGGGTGATACCGTAGAAGTTACCCAGAAAGGCACGGGTATTGACCAATCAGAACAGATGCTGACTGTAAATAACTGTGGGAACCTGATGCAAACCTGACCTGAATCCTGAGTGTCATAAGTAGTAGTTCGTTGTTGAGGTCCTTCAATAGACCAGAACCTGGTGGTCTGGAGTCGACAATGAGAAAGTGAAAGGAGAGAGGCTAGTATTTCCTGGGTTTTGCAGCCGGCTTTTGCGTTCCAGGAAATCAGCCAGAAATAGTGAGGTAGAGAGAGAGAGAGACAGAAAGAAAAGGAAGACAGGGGGACCCAAGCTCTGATGGAGCAAAGGTGTTTTAATCAACATGGTGTGGGTCTTACAAGTCCCAGAAGTGAGGTTCTTTGTGACTGCTCTGGGTGATACCGTAGAAGTTACCCAGAAAGGCACGGGTATGGACCAATCAGAACAGATGCTGACTGTAAATAATAGTGGGAACCTGATGCAAACCTGACCTGAATCCTGAGCGTCATAAGTAGTAGTTCGTTGTTGAGGTCCTTCAATGGACCAGAACCTGGTGGTCTGGAGTCGACAATGAGAAAGTGAAAGAAGGAGAGAGGCTAGTATTTCCTGGGTTTTGCAGCCGGCTTTTGCGTTCCAGGAAATCAGCCAGAAATAGTGAGGTAGAGAGAGAGAGAGACAGAAAGAAAAGGAAGACAGGGGGACCCAAGCTCTGATGGAGCAAAGGTGTTTTAATCAACANAAGAGCCCCTGGAGAAGGGAGTGGCTGCCCACTCCAGTATTCTGGCCTGGAGAATCCCATGGACTGTGTGGTCTATGGGGTCACACAGAGTCGGACACAACTGAGTGACTTTCGCTTTCACTTTTCATATTAGTGACTGTTCTCGAAACCAGAGCCCTGAGAGAGTTGCTGAGAAAATCATTCTTATTTTTCAAAGAAGCCCTGTTCATTATAGTACAGGTCTGTGCATAGCATATTCCCTGCCTGGTAGATATATAGTTAGATCTCATCAACCCCACTATCAAAGCTTTCATTGTGTATATAGCACTTAGCCGCAGCTTTCATCATTGTTACAGACGAGATGTTCACGCTGCAGTAACAATGTGACTGAGGATGCGGGAATTTCCGCACTTCACCATCCTGGCATACCCTGACTGTAGATGGAGTTGTGGGTTTCTTTTATGAACATTCTGTCAGTATGGACACAGGAGCAGTAGACACAGGAGCAGTCGTAATGCCATTCTGGAAAATCTTGCTGTTTCCCACACTCTAACTGTTAAATTGATGGCAAGTGTTTTCACTATTAATCATTGGCCATTTTGGGTTTTTTCCCTCTGCAGAAAGTGAACGAAGGGAAATACCGAAGTTACGAAGAGTTCAAAGCTGACGCTCAGTTGCTTCTTCACAACACCGTCATTTTCTATGGAGGTTCAATATTTTTTTTGTGTAGTTTTTTTTATTCATATGTTTACATTGCATGTCGAGAAATATCTTTTATAAAACATTACACTAAAACAATACTTGAACAATCTATAAGTAAGTAGTAATGTTAGGGTTTAAACTTAAAAATATTTAGTAATATAGATAACTACATATAGCTTATAGAATTGACTGGCCAAAAGCAGAACTCTAGTATTTGTTTTTTCCCTTCAATATCCCCTCATTCAAAAGTAGTGAAAGAGGCCAATCTATACTGAGAGTATTAAGTTGTGTTGAATATAAAATTAAAGCTGTCTATTTACTTTTCTTTTACTGCCTGAATTATATTTTAAATACATGTTTTTATTTTCCGTGGTATATGTCCACTTTTGTCAAACTGAAAGAAAATTCAAATGGCTGTATGAATTTTGGGAGTCTTGTGTTTCCTGGTAGTCCTGTGACTCCTGGTGATAGATATCTGTCTTTATAATTACAGCAGACAGTGAGCAAGCGGACATAGCACGGATGCTCTATAAAGACACCTGTCACGAGGTACTGTCCACACCTAACACCTGAATGCTTGCTGTTTCCTACAGTAACCTGTTTTAGAGTTCCATTCCGATATGTACATTTTAATTTTGCCATTTCTTTAAATATAGTCGTATTTCCATGTTTGACATACATGGTATATAATGCAAACAAAGAGACAGGGGCGGGGGGAGAGGTTAGAATTCTGGCAGAACTGTTCTCAGAGAGTCTAATTCTGGGAATTAGACTTAGTTACTAAGTAACTTCTAGTGAGAACAAGAGGAAATTGTTTTCCTTAACTATCCTAAAGTGAATTAGTTAATAGGACTGCATGTAAGTGTGTGGCACTGGGCAGGCACTCAATAAATGTTACCCTCTTTGAAAGATACAAATTTGAGTTCTTACTACACTACACAGGCAAAAAAGCAGCCCAACATCAGCATTCATAACTAACAATATATGAAATATATATTTAGAAAAGAATTTTTTGGGTGGCCTTTCTTATTTAAAACATTCATCTATAACCATATTATCTTTGCAAAAGTATTTCAATTTATATAAAAAGTTTTGTTTATTCCATTTATGATATGACTTTTCCATTCATTAAACATGTTTATTGAGTGTGTGCTATGTGCTCTGTTAGGAATAAAATAAGGGTCAGGATGCTGGCTTCTTGCTCATACAGCTGTGTTCTGAGGAAGGAGACTCAGGAAAAGGAGAGACAAATTAGTTTCTTTACAAAAGTTACAGAAAATGTGAATGAAAACAGAACTAAAATGGAGAATGAGGCAGAGTAAGGGCTGCTATTATTGGTAGTGGGTATTTTCTGTGGGCATATCAAGAAGACATTTCTGGGGAAATAGCCTTTCATCTGTGTGTTGAACTGGAAGGTATCGATCGGTGAGGCTGGGGAGCCAAGGGCAGATGCAGTGCGCCCTGAGGAATCAGTCTTCTCTTCCGAGTGTACTCTGGGCCCTCTTGGGAGGTTCAGACAAGAAAGTGGCATTGGAGAATTCAACTTTGAAGCTTAAAGAACAAAATTGAAGACTGTAAACACAAAAGAGAATGCTGATTTACGTGCCTCTATCTAGGTTTGTGCATGCATCTATTTTATGGAGGCTAAATAGTTACTTTTCTTTTTCAGCTGGATGAACTGCAGCTTTGTAAGAATTGCTTCTATTTATCAAATGCTCGTCCTGACAATTGGTTCTGCTATCCTTGTGTATGTGAAATTTTGAGATTTTCTTTTATCCTCTTCAGTGTCTCTGATGTACTGCTCTAAGGAAGTTTATTCCAATTTGCTTTAAGATTATAATCCTTCTAAATATTTCTCTTCATATCATGGTTTTAATGAGTATAGAAAACTGAAACATAGGAAAAAAACAACTTGGGATCAGTATCCATTTCTGACTTTAAAATGAGAACTTTTAAGAATAGGAATAAACATCGAATCCCTTAATAAATAAAAAAATTTCATTATCTCACAAGAAATGTAAGTCTTTATATATAGCTGTGTGATTTCCCCTAGAATGACATGTTAGTGCCAAAGGTTCCTCCTCTCCCCCCACAAGGGCATAAGAGCCTGCCTGAGAGCTCCCACTTTCTGAGACATTACTGTGCTCTTAGTCACTTGATGGTCTCATCAAACTCTGCTTCTCTGACTTAGTAGGTTGGGAGGAGGCCCTGAAAATCTCCCATTTCTTACAAGCTTCCAGGGTTGGACTATTTTTCATGAAGTAAAGTTAGGGTATTCAGTTTGCCTTTGGTACTCAAATGGGTCTTGGTTTCCTTCCAGAGTTCCATGGGCTGTCAGGAGATTCTTTTCACTCCACATTGCTTATGGAAATTTTAATATTTTGGTGTTTTTCTTGGAGGCAAAAATCAATCAGTCCTGGGGTGGGGGTACATTCTGTGTGTTTAGTAGGACTTATAAAAGAAGTATTGCAAATATTACACCTAAGTAGGTCAGTATTAATGCTATACTTGTATTTAATACTTTACAAGTAATATGACATGATAAAACATTTTATTTCCAGATACCTAATCATGAGCTGGTTTGGGCTAAAATGAAAGGTTTTGGATTCTGGCCGGCCAAAGTCATGCAGAAAGAGGACAATCAGGTTGATGTCCGCTTCTTCGGCCACCATCACCAGAGGTAATCATGACCCACAAGCCACCATCACCCCGGGCCTTTAGGAGCCATGAGGTGGACCCAGGCCTGCAGTTACCGGTGCTCTGGGTACTTTGCCATCAGGAAAAACGTGAAGTGTATTTTATTTTATTTTATTTTATTTTTTTGTATTTATTTATTTTTTTACACGCACTCCCAAACATGAACCCCCCTCCCACCTCCCA
>SJYX01018225.1:52410-106213 GCA_006410675.1 Oreotragus oreotragus | reverse complement strand
ATGAGCGGCAGCAGCAGCAGCGGCGGCGGCGGTGCTGCCGCCGCCCCCGCCGCGTCCTCCGGCCCCGCCGCTGCGGCCAGCGCGGCGAGCTCGGGCTGCGGGGGCGGCGCCGGCGAGGGAGCCGAGGAGGCGGCCAAGGACCTGGCCGACATCGCGGCCTTCTTCCGATCCGGTGAGTGCGCCCGCGCCGCTGCCCGCGCGCTCCGCCACCGGCCCCAGCCGCGGAGGCGCGGTCCGTGGTCCCCGGCGCGCCTGGTGCTTGCTCGCCCGCCCGTCGGGCCCGGAGCGCGCCCGCCCAGGCCGCTGCCCTGCGCCCCAACACCCGCGGGTCCCATTGCCCGCGCCGTCCCGAGCGCCGCGGATCGGCCCGGGCGCCTCCGGCTCGCCCTTCCCTTCGCCCCCGCCCCTGGTTTCCCGGGTGAAATCTCCCCGTCGCCCGCCCCAGCGGCTACCGCTCCACCGGTTGGGGCGCCGGCTCTTTGTCTCCTTCGCGGGAGGGCCGATGAGGCGGCGGCGGCAGGGACGGCGAGGGCGGAGGCCCCCCTGTTCCCCGGAGGCCGAGCGGATGAGGGCGGCGGGGCCTGACCCCGGGAAAGCGGTCTCTCATTTGGGCTGGTCTCCGTGGCTGATTTGTCCGTGGTCCCTCTTCAGCTCCATAAGCAGCCAGGTTTCTTNAGGGACGGCGAGGGCGGAGGCCCCCCTGTTCCCCGGAGGCCGAGCGGATGAGGGCGGCGGGGCCTGACCCCGGGAAAGCGGTCTCTCATTTGGGCTGGTCTCCGTGGCTGATTTGTCCGTGGTCCCTCTTCAGCTCCATAAGCAGCCAGGTTTCTTCTCTCGTCTGTCACCTCCCCGGCCTCGATCTACACTTCTGTGAAACGGGGCTGCCGCCCGGGGAGGGGAGGAGGGCGGTGATGGCTGAAATGGAGCGCGGCTGGCCGGGCGATGGGTGAGCCATTGTCTCCCGGGGTAGCCCGGGAGGGACACCCTGGGGACGTGGTGGCCCCGGGGGTGGAGGCGCGGGGTCGGCACGCGCTAGGCCCTGCCCGGCAGGTAGTGCCGGGGTGGCCGTGTGTTTCTCGGGCAAAGAGGAGGGGGTTGGTCACGGGAGAGGCGAGCTTTGCGACCCGCCCGTGGGGAACCGGCGCGGGAGGCGTGACAGGGCGTCCTGGGGACCCCGGCGGCGGCGACTCGTCCAGCCCGCTCCCCTGTGTCCCCGCGCCCAGTCCAGTTTGTTCGCGCGTCCGGGCCACCTCGAGGCCCCGCAGCGCGGTGCCCGGCGGACCAGGCGCGGGGCAGGGAGGATGCAGACTGGGCGCTGGAGAGCCGAGGAGGGTGGGCCAGGCCGGAGCGGGCAGATGGGCGCGGGGCGCGCGCGGGGTGCTGGTGGCAGTTCCCGGGAGGACGTCGGGGGAGCGGACTGCGACGGGGCGCCCGCCGGAGGCCGGAGGCTCACGTTTCTAAGTGGCCCCTTTCAAAATCCAGTCGCCAGATCCGGTGAGATCAGAAGGGCAATCCGGGTCGCAGGGAGCAATTTGCAGCGGGTGCGCGATGGTCGGAGGCAGAAGTTAGCCTTGCCGGGTAGAGCCCTGGTTTAGTAGTACTGTCTTCCCTCGTTTTCTTGATCCTTGCCAGGCGGGGTTCGTTTTGAGTCGTTTTAACAGATTGGTTGTGGCTGGGAGTGACACTCGCTGACTCCTGTGCGGTCAGCTTGGGGTTAATACACTCCCCAGTGCTCCCTCTCCCTGTGAGGTCCCCGCAGAAAGCAAAGGTTTAGGAAAACACAAACTCCTTCAAATGAAAGCCTTTTTTTGTGTGTGCAACTCGCCCGATAGAGCAGCCCCATCTTACCACTTAATAGCAGACCTGGGACGTCTTCCCTTCATGCCCTGAAGCTAAGTCTAGCCTGTCTTCTCTCTCTCTCTCCACCACCTGTCACAGAATAATAGATTCTGTGCAGAATCCAGCGCCTTTCAAAGGCGTGTGTGCCCCGGAGAGGGAATTTTTGGTGCTTATGAGGCCAGACTTTCTTACATCTTTATTATGCACAGTAGAGAAATCACTTCTGCTCATAAGAGCCTCAGAAGACATCCAGTTGGACTGAATGCTCACAGAATACTTGCACTCAGTTACTGTGGCTCTCCCCAGGGTTTACCTGTCTGTTGCCAGGGGCCTCGTCCTGTATTTGCTCCTGTTCATGTTCACTTTGGGGTAGAACCAGTCCATGCTGGTCACGAATTTGTTCTTTTCTTCCTCACTCCAAAATTGTTTGGGCATACTTCCCCTTTCCTTGTTTGACTTGGAATCAGGAACCAGAGCAGATTGTAAGTAGCCAGCCATTGTGCCGTCCCATCCCAGGGGTAGCCTAGAATGTCTTTTGAATGTGCTTTTCCCTCCTTAGGGCAACCCTGAATTCTTGACCTAGATCTTGGCTCCAGCATCTGGGTCAGCAATAGTTAGCAGAGAGAGAACAGAGGAGAGGGACCATTCAGTTGGATTGATAGGTGGGGGTGGGAAGGGGCAAACAGACAGATGAAGCAGGGGGACCCTGGGTGGGGACCTCACCTGTTGGAATGGCAGAGGTGGGGGTTTGGAGGGGGATGGCCCTGCTGGGCAGTTTTGATTGAATGTGGATGGTTGAACAGAGAGGTCAGACCTTCTTTCCTACGATGTAGAAACCCAGAAAATAGGTTCTTACTGACTGGGGTGGACAGATCAGCGTGTGATCGGTTTTCCACAGTGTTGTCAGCCTGGTGCTTAAGATTGCCAACCTGACTTAGACAGGGCACTTCTACTGGTTGCCTTTCATTTCTTGGCCCCGGAACTGTTGGTTTGGCCACTTTATTTTCTTGCCTCCTTTTTGTTCCTTGTCCATACTGCAAGGATTTAATTTTATCCTTGTGGTTGCTGAGTGAAAACTGGTAACTATGATTGTATGAAAGAAGGAGAATTTAGCTTATTAGAACTTTTACATAATTAGAGCAGTTCAGGAATAGACTGCAAGGCCATGATTACTGGATGCACTCAAGCAGGGCACTGCCACCTGCCCGGGTTGGGAGCTGGGACCTGGGGGCAGGACTCCTGCACTTGGAGAGGGTTTAGGGGGTGGCTCCAGGGCTTTTAACCTCCTTGGACTCTGTGGTTCCCTCTGAGCTCCTAGCTCCTAGTGGTCATTCTTTAGTTTTCTTGTCAAAAGGCATCACAACATGAGCTAGTCCATTTAAAACAATTTTTTAAAAGTTGACAGAAGAGGAATCAGGCTTCTAGGGAGGTTGAGTGACTTGTTCAGAAGACAACTCTGGTAGAGTTGGGGTCAGGGCCAGGAAGCACTTCCCTCGCTCTGGTACTCTGTCCCAGTTGCCTGTCATGGCCAGGACTTTGCTTACTGGGATTAGTTCTCAGTCCCGCTGGGACCAATCACTTTTATTGCCAATCTATTTTGGGGCCCTGTTCTTGTGACAATAAATCATTCTTTCAGAGCTCTCTATTTAACCTTGCAAGAGTGTGTGTGTGTGTCTGGTGGGGGTACTTACATAAATGCCTTATTTTTAACCTGCCTGGTATGTTTCAGGTTGGTATTATATGAACATGCAGAGCATAAGGGTTTGTGGTTATTCTGAAAGGTTGTCAGCTCACTGGGCTAGGTTCCTTTCCTTACTAAGTCTTACTTCTGGACCCGTTGCTGCAGCCCTTCCCTTTCCAATGAAATATGTAAAGACACTGGAGTCAGTTACTTAAGGAGAGAGCAGGGTGCATGTCCTATGTTGATATAATGATTTCCTCATGGAATATTGAGGGAACTTGTCTTCAGATTTCTGCTTTAACACCACTTAAATCCCTGGCCTCTGAGCTTGCCCTGCTGCTTCTGTGTATATTTAGAAGCCTGGCAGCTTTGGTCTTTGTGAGCACCAATAATAATTATTGCATTAAGAAGTCAGTCCTTGTTACCCTCAATATTTTGAAAAGGAAAGCAGAAGAAAATGTAACTTGATAGTGAATGTTGGTTTCCCCCTTTTCAGAGTGGCACAGTGAGGTTCCGTTTTAGATGAGAGTAGAGAGGGAGCTGGAAGTATCCTAGTAGTGATTTTCAGAGAGGACAGTAAAAAAAAAAAATCATTGAAGGAAATTTTCCATTAAGACCTTGTAAACTGACTTATTGACATAGACAATTGTATTTTTTCCTTTGCGGTTTAACCATCCACGATTCAAATGAAGATTTAGATGAAGCCATTTACACCGTTTAAATGATTAACCAAAATTTAAATGAAGCCAGTGGTTCTGTTCAAGGTGTGGCATGTGGTTTAAATCTGTTCAAGTGTGTATTAAAAATATGTGATTAGCATGGCCTCTTCAGGCCTTTTAAATCTTGTGATAAATGTGGGATCCGTTTCTAAGTGAAAGATGTGTTTGGAGCGGTCATAATCTAAATCAGCCATATCTGATATTTAAGTTTATTTTCTTGACTCTTCCACTGAGGAAATAAAATTTTATCTCATATCCTTGGCGGCATTCCAGAGAAAAGTCCAATTCTTAATCAATAGCCACACTTTGACTGCCTAGTCAAGTCACTTACGTTGATAGGGATGAATTGTGTTGTACTATAAAAAGCCGCCTTAACAACCCCCTTCATTCCGCCTCGGTTCTCTAATGAATTGGTTTTTTATTTCCTTAAGTGCATTGTCTCGACGGATTTTTAGTGGTGCCGCTGGCAGAACAGGAGCCCCCTTGGTGCACGGGAAGAATGGTTGTGGGTGAGAACCCGCCGCGTTCCCGGGAAGGGGGCGGCGCCTCGCGCGGCTCCGGGCTTCCTCTCGCGAGCGTTGGGCCCAAGCGCCTGGCGAGCGCCCCGGGGCGGCTGTGTCCCGAGCGCCGAGATGCCGGCCTTCGTATCTTCTCCGCTTCTCCTCAGCCCCGCGCCGGCCGCTCGCGGGGGCAGGGAACAGGGTTGGCCCAGGGGCGCAGAAAGGTTACGAGGGGTTCGATGGCGCCAGGACGGACTTCTCTGTCTTCCACTCCAGATTCCGCCGCTGAGCCGTCCAGCCTGCCCTGGACGAGGCGGCGAGCCCGCGCGGAAACCTTCTCAGAGCCCCTGGCGTGAGGGCGGGTGTGTTGCTATTATTGTTGTTATTACTGTTGTTCGCCTGGGGCCATTCAGGGTGTTCCTGTCGCTGTATCTCTGCACTGAGGGCAAAGGAGCAAAAATGGAGAAAGGGTGCGGGAGTCGGGACAAGGCCCCCCCAGCAGGGCGCTGGTGTGCTGCCTCCTTCCCCTCCCTGCTCCCCGCCGCCCCGGGGCTCCGTGTCCACCGTGGAGGCCTGCCTCCCCGACTGTCTGGCTTCTGCTTGCTGTCACAGTACCCGGCCTAGCCCCGGGGTCTCCCAGCGAGGAGACCCCCTGGCTGGAGTTTCCTAGTGGGTGACATTCTTGTTGATGGGGGTTCCCGCCCTCCTGTTTACTGGTTGGCCAGTGTCTGAGTCTTATCTTCATTTTCTGACTTGCTAATGTAAGCCTCGGTTTGCTCGGTTACCTTTATTTCCTTTTTGGTTTTCTCTTCCCATAAGGAGTCCCTGTAAACCCAAGTTCTGTAGCCCCTGCCCTCTGGGGAAGGTTATGTGTCTGGGTCGAGTTTGACTGGAGGATGTGTGGGCTTCCCAGGCTTAAGACCGAGGGGCTTGATCAGAAGAAAGGGTGCGACCTCCTGGAGTATTTGGTCTAATGCCAGATGTGCTCTGGCAACATGAAACTGCACTTAGGTCATAAATATATTTGCATTGCAGGCCTCCCTGGTGGCTCAGGCAGTAAAGAATCTGCCTGCAATGCGGGAGACCCAGTTTCAATCCCTGGGTTGGGAAGATCTTCTGGAGAAGGAAATGGCAACCCACTCCCATACTCTTGCCTGGAGAATCCCATGGACAGAGGAACCCGGCAGGCTACAGCCCATGGGGTCGCAAAGAGTCAGACTAAGCACGGCAGGCACACTTGCGTTATAGGCTACTGACTCCTTTGATCGGCCACACGTCTGCTCTTTGCTGGGAGGACTGTGGAGCACTCTGTAGAGCAGATCTTATAGTTTGGAAGGAGCATGCTGTTTGGCCTCTGTCATAAGTTAGTACAGTTTAGCAGTTGCCCTGACAGAGGAAGCTGTATTGAAAACTTCAGTGAGCAAACAGAATAGTGTCTTGGTCTAGGGTACTTTGGGTTAGTGGTGTCCACATGAGTCCCTCAGGCTTATTTTCTTACAGCCCATAGCCCTGTGTGGACAGTGATGAATTGCACTCAGTTTCTCTTTAGGAGGGGTTTCTGTAAGGTCCTGCCCACTGCATGGCCTTCTCCTCTTTTCCTTCCAAGTACTTGGTGTACTGCTCTGTTCCTGTCCCACTGCTGGGAAGGGTTAAGGCCCTTCCTTCACTGTCCGCTGCCCTTGCTGGCATTGAAAAGAGTAGATGTGAACAGATGAACTGTGGTACATCCATTCAGCTGATGCTGCCTGAAGGAAGGCTGCCTCCAAAGGCTGCATAGGAGTCTACTTGTATGACTTTCTCAAAGAAATAGAACTGGAGGGACAGAGAAGCGATCGGTTGGTTACCAGGAGTTAGAGGGGGTAAAAGGGTGACTCCAGAGGGGCAGTGTGGGGGATGTTTTGAAGGATGATGAAAAGTGTTTTGCATCCTGGCTGTGGTGGTGATTCTGCATATTAAAATTCATAGACCTGAACACAGGAAAAGGAATCCATTTGTACTGTATGTTAATTTAAAACATAACATTAAACAAAGACTAGCTGCAAATTGGGCAAAAACGTTTATTACAATTTAGATGAAGAATTATATGTGCATGATTGAAAAAGGGTTTCCTCAAATCAATAAGAAAGGCAGTCCGAAAGGGAAATAGCCAATGCAACTACAGAATGGCCACACATTCAAGGAAATGCAAGTATAAACTGTGAGACACCTACAGAAGCCAAGTCTAACAGAAGTAATTTCTCAAAGGTAAACTTGAATAAAACTGAGTAATTTTGGAAAGATTTTTCTGTTGATTTTAAAGATACTAATAGTACAAGCTGGGTTAGAAAAGGCGGAGGTACCAGAGATCAAATTGCCAACATTCACTGAATCATAGAAAAAGCAAGAAAATTCCAGAAAAACCTCTACTTCTTCTTCATTGACTATGCCAAAGCCTTTGACTCTGTGGGTCACAACAAACTGAAATATTCTTAAAGAGATGGAAATACCAGACCACCTTACCTGTCTGGTGAGAAACCCATATTCAGGTCAAGAAGCAACAGTTAGAAAGAGACATGGAACAACTGACTGGTTCCAAATTGGGAAAGGAATATGTCAAGGCTGTATATTGTCACCCTGCTTACTTAACTTCTATGTAGAGTACATTACGTGAAATGCCAGGCTGGATGAATCACAAGCTGGAATCAAGATTGCCAGGAGAAATATCAACAACCTCATATACGCAGATGATACCACCCTAATGGCAGAAAGTGAAGAGGAGCTAAAGAGCCATTTGATGAAAGCGAAAGAGGAGAATGAAAAAGCTGGCTTAAAACTCAACATTCAGAAAACTAGATCATGGCATCTGGTCCCATCACGTTATGGTAAATATTAATAGAAGGGGGAAAAGTGGAAGCAGTGACAGATTTTGTTTTCTTGGGCTCCAAAATCACTGGATGGTGACTTTAGCCATAAAATGAAAAGATACTTGCTCCTTGTGAAGGAAAGCTATGACAGACACCATATTCAAAAGCAGACATCACTTTGCTGACAAAGGTCCATCTAGTGAAAGCTGTGGTTTTTCCAGTAGTCATGTATGGATGTCGGGGTTGGACCATAAAGAAGCTGAGCTCTGAAGAATTGATGCTTTCAAATTGTGGTTCTGGAGAAGACTCTTGAGAATCCCTTGAACCTGCAAGGAGATCAAACCAGTCAGTCTTAAAGGCAGTCTACCCTGAACATTCATTGGAAGGATTGATGCTGAAGCTGAAGTTCCAGTACCTTGACTTCCTGATGCAAAGAGCCGACTCACTGGAAAAGACCCTGATGCTGTGAAAGATTGAAGGCAGAGGAGAAGGGGGTGACAGAGGATGAGATGGGTGGATAGCTTCACCAACTCAATGAGCATGAATTTGAGCAAACTCCGGGAGACAGTGGAGGACAGAGAAGCCTGGTGTGCTGCAGTCCATGGGGTTGCAAAGAGGTGGACGGGACTGAGCGACTGAACAATAGTCAGATGGACCTAGGTGGGACCAAACTTTCTGTAACGTCTAGGGTTAATCTGGGGAAAGGTTGAAGATAGTTATGGGGAAATAGAGATTCTTTTCTTAGATTCTGTAAGAAGCATAACTTGAGAATCCATTTGACAAGTCTGCTGACTTAAAAACTATCTTTAGATGCGAACAGTCACCATTTTTCCTGCTTTAAATTTTCCCACTTGGCTGAGTTTTGCCGCCGTTTGCTGCTGTCCAGAAGGAAACAGAGTAGCGCAGGCAGAGTGTTCTGCTGTGCCTTGACATTCCTGGTGTTAAAAATGAAGTTTCTAGGAATAAGCTTCACTTGGAGGAGGGGGCGTTGCTCCTGCATAAATAACAACACAAATAACAAATGTGTGAGATCATTCACCCTCAGTTCATGGACTTTCCTACATGTAATTAACTCTGAAGCTGTGTATTTCACAGTGTTGATGGTTAAGGAGTGAATTCATAAAGTGTTAGTCTCCCCACTTAAGACTCATAACCATAAAATGAAGTTGTTCTTGAACTTGAGAAAAATACAATTCAAGTTTAAAAGTATAACCCTGGAATATTTTTAGATAGGTTTTGTTGGTGTCTCTTCAAGTGTGGTCGCCTGTGTATATCTTGGAAAAGTCGTAAAAATCCCCACTTTGGAATTCTGTGAATGGGAGGTGTCAGTGCAAAAAGGAATGAATATATCAGAGATTGATATTTGAAATGTTTTTTTTGTTTTTAATTTTTTGGCCACGTAGCCTGTGGGAGCGTAGTTGCCCTACCAGGGATCCAACCCCTAGTTCCTGCATTGGAAGTGCGGAGTCTTAACCACTGGACTGCTAGGGAAGTCCTTGAAATCTATTTTAAAACAACCCTTGCTTCTTAGTATATGTGAAGTGGAATGTATAAAAAAACGTATATTTTAGGGCAAGATGTTTTGAGTTTGAAAATTAGGCTTATGAAAAGTCTGAGAGGTTGGTCAAAACAGTATATACAGTTTTTCCATCATTGATTCCTTTTACTTCACTTCGTCTTCTCATTCTGATTCACGTCTTCAAGGATTCCTCTGTCCTTCGTTATTGCTGCTGTTGAACATGGGGCCTGCAAACTGGAGCAGGGCTCTCCTGGGCCATGTGGATTCTGCAAGTTTTATGTTTTCTTACTTGTTTTTACTCTTAGTTAATGCTTGTTGTTGACATCAGATGCACTAGGATCTGCAGGAATAACAAAGTGCATGTTATTTATTTATTTTTATTAGTTTACCTTTTAAGTGATAAGGACCAAAAAGTACAATTCCTCTGTTTATTCTGAGGGTGCACACAAATATATTGGGAAGCACTGTTGCTTTAAGTATTTCTGCTGATCTAAAATCAGTCCTAGAATGAAATCTCCAAAATCTAAATTGTCTAATACTTTACCATCCTAATAACAAATAGATTCCTGGTGTCTGATACTAAACAGATGTTTCTTGCTTGTAGATAGCTATTCAGAAAAAAAATTGTGATTATGAGAAATCCTTTCCAGCCCTCACTGTCCTTTTCAGTACCACAGTGATGGTAGCTGGCACCCAAGCACCCTTACCAGCTCCAAAAAGCCAGATAGCACCGAGGCAGAGTGTATTTCACACGTTTATTCCGGAGTTACTTCACTTCCATCTCAACGTTGTTGCTCTTGTCCTAATATATCTTGGGTCTGGAAATTTTGAGGACCGTCGCTAATTGGATGGTTTCCAGGCCATCCGTTTCCTTCACGTGACAGTTCCGTTCACGTGTCTCCCTCTGAGAGAGCAGCTCCTCCCGGGAGTAGTGAGTTTCAGCATTCTGTGAGCTGGCCATGTACCTGTGTGTTTCCGGATATTTGACCGCAGCCTGTGAGATGCAGAATCTGCCATGTTCTTTGCTGGGCATCTCTCATCTCCACGGCATCATTTATGGGTCCTGTCTCAGCCCTGCTGATTGCTGAACATACAGAAGAGGACAGCCTGCTGGTGAGATGGGGCCTGTCCCTCCCTGAGCCACATTACTGGAGACCTCTGACTGTAACCCCTACGCAGGATTAAGGTGCGATGATGGTAAATTGCCCGTGACAGCTTGTACTGTGGATTTGGGGCTGTTTGTGGGGAAAATGGGATGGTGGGCAGTCGTGGAACCGCGCGCTTGCTATAACCTAAGTAACTATTCAGCAGCAGCTGCCAGAGCGATATGGGAGGCCAGGACCCCCAGTCCTCGGGGGTCAGCTAACATCTTTGGAGTTAGGCTCCATAGAGGGTCAAGTAAGTACATGCAGAAGCAATAACCTGCTTGTAACGTCAGAGGGTAATATTTAAAATGCCATGTTTGTTTCCCCCCCCCGCCCCCCGCCCAACATTATGAACACCAACCTTGTCCTTGAAGAAAACCTGGTGAAGCTGTTAACTATTATCTCTGTTGCTGCTACCACCTGAGGGTCTGTAGGTGTTTTATATACGTTTTCTCATGTAAAATCAGATCCCCCACCCCCTCCAGCAGGTGGAGGCTATTTCTGTGTGCGGATGAGGATCTCAGCCTCTGGGGAGGTTGAATGACTGCCCCAGTTTGCACCGCTTATGAGGGCTTGGGCTGGAATTTAAACCCACAGCTGCCAGACCACAAAGCCCCCACTATTGCTTTTTCTTCTCCGATGGAGGGAAAGAGGAGAAATGACCCTCCCTCCATACAGCATCCCACAAGGCCCGGTGTTGTAATTGTCACATTTTAAAACGGAATGTGTACATCCTTGTGTGTTGAAGATGGAAGCGGTAATTTACAAGTCTCACACTGAACAAAAATGGAATGACAGATTCCAGGATAGAGCAAGCACTTTTTCACTGTAGTCTGAGGCCCGTTTTCTCACCTGATTAAAGCTGATGTTCCTTCTTACATAAATAACCCCAGTAACCGCAGCTATCCTGCTGAGACGGTTTTGAGTTTTGCTGCCTCCGGTCTGTCTCTGTCTAGGGAGGACTCGTGTGGCCGGCTGGTCCCCGCTTCCCTGGCTGTGGCCACTTGGTCTGAAGTGGGAGGAAGTCTGGGTGGCCCTCAGGGTTGGCGGAGGGAAGTTTGGGAAGGGCAGGGAGAGGCTGGCTGGGGAGGGAAGTTTTCCAGCCATTGGCTGTGTGTATCCCATTATAAAGAATTCCCGGGCTTCCTTTCTAACTGAGGAAGGTTGCATGGGCGGGGGCGTGGAGAGGGGCCGGAGACAGCTAAGCTGCTTTTTTGGGGACAGTTTTATGAGGTGGGTGGGGTCTTTCCCAGGGTTCTTTCTAGAGCTGTTTTGTTGCAGCTTCTCTTGTCTTTTTTGTATTCATGGAAATGCACGCATAGATGATGACCGTTGTGGTCATGGGGAACAGAGACTTACTTCCTCCCATCCTCCTTTAGTGGGTAACTTCTGGGCGTGTGTTCTAGGATTTCCTTTCTGTGGGGTGCATTTCCTCACCTGTCTCCCTCACAGCATGTCACCGGAAGGTGTACTATCCTCTTAAAATCTAATTTTCCTTTCTTCCTGGTTTATTCAAGGAGTCTCTTAAGTTTCAGATTTTTTTCATTTTTGTTTAATTGTTGCTTTAAAAAAAAAATTCTACAATTAAAGTCATATTGGCCTACTGTTGAATGGGAGAGTATGTGCTTTTGACATGCTATTTTAGTTGATCTTGATTTTAAACCAGCACAGGAGGTACAAGGCTCAGATTCGTATCAACTTAGTCAGGTTGAGATCTCACCTGTATGCATCATTTCTTGCTGTTTAGTTGGTTCTTGTCTTCATGTTTTTGCATTTAAAGTTTGTTGCGGTTATTTGCGCAGGAGAAGATGACAGATGAGTTTATTTTGAGAAACCAGTTCTTATGTTCAGAGAAGAACTCAAAATCCCCTGCTGCTGCTGCTGCTAAGTCGCTTCAGTCATGTCCGACGCTGTGCGACCCCACAGACGGCAGCCCACCAGGCTCCCCCGTCCCTGGGATTCTCCAGGCAAGAACACTGGAGTGGGTTGCCATTTCCTTCTCCACTCAAAATCCCCAGTTGTTACTATTTCACTACAGGAACATCACCTCCTCCTCCCCTCCCCCTTCTCTGGATATGTATACACACACACACAGATGTACATATATTTGTAAATATTAAATTTAGATATTATTTTGTATCTGAACCATTTGAAAGTAAGTTGCAAGGTGATGGTGCCCTTACCTCTAAAAGGTGACGCCACAGTATTTTCTCAGAGCAAGGATATTCTCTTACATAATGACCCAAATTAGGAAATTAATTTTTATGTTATTATCTAAATTTGCTGACTTCACTAAAATTTTACCAGTGACTCCAGAAACTCTAGGCGATTAAAAAAATCTTGGTGGTCTAGCATTCTATCCAGGAACACATACAATTATTGATAGATTTAGTTGTCATGTCTCTTTAGTTTTCTTTAATTTGGAACATCTCCCCAGCCTGTTTTGTTCCCTGGAAGGTTCTAGTCCGTTCTTTGGAGGACGGTCCCTCAATTTGGGGGGAGTGTCCCTCCTGACCAGGTTCAGGTCGTGCATGGCTGACACAAGGGCTGAGTCCTTCTCCCTAATGCCCCATGGGGGACCCAGCTGTCACCTGCCGTCTGTGAGATGTTCGTTCAGTCTTCTGATTCAGGGGGTGACTACCACTGTACTGTTCCCTTGTAATCAGCATCTTGTGAAGAGAGAATTCGAGACTGTGAAAAATCCTGTTCCTTTGCTGACTCTAATTTGCTGGTTATCTCCATTGCTGACTTTTGCCCAAATCAGTGATTATTATGATGGTTTCAACCTGGTGAGTTTTCTAGCTTCATTACTCCTTCTGTGTTCAGTCGCTAAGCCGTGTCTGACTCTTTGCAACCCAGGACTGTCTTAGTCAGTGGGTTATCGTCCTTTGATGTCAGTACTTAGCTTGATGCTCAGTCGTTCATGATCTGGCCAGTGGTTTCCTTTCAGACTGGCTCTTTTATCTTTTGTGACGTGTCCCCATCATTTATGGGGCACTTCCTTATTTTCTGACACGGTGAAATGTCCTAGGCTTCTGTTCTTTCCTGACTCCAGCCCTGAAATCGCCACTTCTCCAAGGAGCCCTGATTGATTTTAGCAGAAGACAGCATGAGGAAACTCATTCTGGGCACTGAGTGTGTTTATGCTACAGGGGTGTTGCTGCTTCCAGAGCCTCTCAGTGCACAGAGCCGGGAATCGGGGAGTTTGCGTCCACACGTGCTTATGTGCACACACACACACACAGCAACACGTGACACGTGTTCTGTGCGCACCTGTCTACAATAAAAACCAAGTTTGTACACATGCCTCAATTCCAGTCCAGTACTACAGACTGCTTTTCTGTCTTCCCTTTCCCAAATTTGTATGTAATTCCCTTCTCTGAAATGAAGGCTCCTTTTATCCCCAACGTCTGCACTGACTTACTCAGTCCTAGAAAATGCAGAAAGCAATTTCGAAATGCTAAGCCATACCACTGTGATAAACGAACCTACATCTTCAAGTTGAAACTGTTCAAATCGGCAGTTAGCGGTCAGCTTCTGTTCAGCTCCATGCCTTGTCACTTAGTCACCCAAAGAAAACAGATGAAGTCATAGGCTGGAACTCCCCCGAGGCATGTTTAAGAAAAGACTTGCCAGACTCGGTCAGCAGCTCGATTTCTGGGGATATTGAAGCACAACATTGGAAAATCAGGAGTTGCCAAAAAAGAAGGGGAGATTAATTTCTAATAAGTGTGGTTTATAAAGCCACCACCTGTTGTGGGCAAAACAGTTGATCATCTTCATCTCCGTGTACATGTTGCCAGAAGACAGGAAGGAAAAGGAAAAAAGTGTTGAGATACTAAGAATGAATGATTGGATGCAAGGGATGGTCTGAGAAATGGATGAGTGTCGGGTGGAGGCTGGGGAGGGGGTGGTCTTTTCTCAGGAATCCATCACGTGCTATGAGTAGAGGAGGGAGCTGAGTGCGTGGACTAAGTCATGAGTCACGACTTCGAGACTTGCCTGCTGCCCTTCATTGATTAAATGTTTCTTCCCAGAAACCACCTCTGGAGTGTCCGCATTAGCACGGGATTTCTAGGAAGTGTCTGTGGGCACTCAGTTCTAGAAACTGTGGGCCACTAGGTGCAGACCTCGTTACAGGCAAGATGGATTTTTGCTGTTCAGAGTTGTGCTCCATTAAATGACACAGAACACGGGCTCTTGATTTGGGGAGACAGTGTCAGTTTCCTTCGTTGCACTCTGTTTTTTGTGCCTGTCCTCATGCTCCTTGAATGGTTATCTGGGAGAGTCAGCCCCTGTACCTGTACAAGCCCTTCCTACAACTAGACAGTTCAGCCAGAAAGAAGAATTTGCTTAATTCTTAATTTGCTTGTTAATGCCGTAAGAGCGAGCGAAAGCCTTTTAGTTTGGAAAATTTGGAGAATAAAAGGTCATGATTGCTAATGGGTCACACATTCTGGGGAAGGGCTTTTGGGTGCTGAGAATGTTCTGGGATTACCTAGTGGCCAATGACTTAGCAGTCAAGAATCTGTCTGCCGTGCAGGAGACGTGAGTTCAGTCTCTGGGTGGGGAAGATCCCCTGGAGAAGGAAATGGCAACTCGCTCCAGTATTCTTGCCTGGAGTATCCCACGGACAGAGGAGCCTGGCGGGCTATAGTCCACGGGGTCGCAGAGAGCCGGGCCCGACTGAGCGCACACACATGATGATGAATATACTAAATATACTCAAGTCAACTGTANACTTTGTAGTTGGAAATTTCAGGTTAGACACTGGGATGTTATATTTAAGCAACTTGGGCCAGTACCCTGGTAGGATTTGTATTTCTATTCAACATGCATATGAAAAGGTAATATTAATATTTTGCTAATGGACAGAATTCACTGTGTTGACATTTTTATTTGCTGTGATTTTATTTTTTGCCCTAAAATAAAATATGCCAGTATTTTCATTCTTTTTAGGACTTTTTAAACATTTGTGTGATGGTGAGAGGAGAAAATGGAATACTTTTACACTCTTTGGAGGGTGGTAGAGCTTTGGTTATTTTTGAGAGGAGTTTCAAAAGATTTAATACATATGTATGCTGAAATTATATCTTTAACTTAAAAAAAAATCTTTTACCTTTTAGAGAGTTTTCTATTTGATTTTCAGGGACTCACAAGTCAACATAGACATTAATGTACCTTCAGCTTTAGAAGTAGAGACCTTATTATAGTTGCCAATAATTTTGTTATCTTAATTGCTGCATGGAGTAATCTGAAGCAAAATATGTTAGTTGATATTTTCAAAGGATGAGGAGCCTTTGTTGATTTTGTTTCCTAGACTTGAAACACACTGTTATCTTTTCCATAATAGTTCCTCGCCAGTGTGTTCCCATTTTCTAAAAAGCTTATCTTTTATACTTTTTCTTTTTGGAGCCCAGGCTGAAAACTGGTCTTTGAACAGAGGGAGTAAATTTTTTCATATTTTCAAAGGATGAGGAGCCTTTGTTGATTTTGTTTCCTAGACTTGAAACACACTGTTATCTTTTCCATAATAGTTCCTCGCCAGTGTGTTCCCATTTTCTAAAAAGCTTATCTTTTATACTTTTTCTTTTTGGAGCCCAGGCTGAAAACTGGTCTTTGAACAGAGGGAGTAAATTTTTTCATGTTAATTGTGATTAAAAATATATTTAGTTTCATTCTTATTTTACATTTTATGTTTTCTTTCCTTTTTTCTTGTTTTTCAAAATCATTCTTCCTTTTGATGAATTTTCTATATTTGACTTCTTTAGTTACTTGAAAGTTGCTTATCTTACTCCTTTTTTCCTGTTGGTGGTTGTTAAAATTTTTATATGTAATTTTTATATGTTAAATCTATGTGTGCTACATATGTGATCTCTACAATAAGACAAGTTTGTTTTACTTCTTCCTTTCCCATATTTCTTCCATTTTAGGTCATCTCAGATTTCAGTTCCAGATCTATTACTTTTATGTTGGGAGTTGGGCTAAATATATTTTACTGATTTATCTGCCCACTGCTTTTTCTTTCTTTCTAAAAAATATTTTTTAGGCTGCGTCAGGTCTTAGTTGTGGCACTCGAGATCTTTCATTGCAGTACATGGACTCTAGTTGTGGTGTGAGGGCTCCGGAGCTTGCAATCTCAGAATTCGAGGCTTAGTTGCTCTTTAACATGTGGGATCTTAAGCCCTGAACAGAGATCGAACCTGTGTTCCCTGGATTGCAAGGTGAATTCTTAACCATTTTTTCACCAGGGAAGTTCCTGCCCACTGCCTTTTCTGATGTTTTACATTTCACCAATTTTATTTATTTTTTCCTATTTTTTTTACTTTACTATATTGTATTGGTTTTGCCATACATCATCATGAATCTACCATGGGTGTACACGTGTTCCTGAACCCCCCTCCCACCTCCCTCCCCATACCATCCCTCTGGGTCATCCCAGTGCACCAGCTCCGAGCATCCTGTATCNTCATAACTTTTCTTCCAAGGAGTAAGCGTCTTTTAATTTCATGGCTGCAGTCACCATCTGCAGTGATTTTGGAGCCCCCCAAAATAGAGTCTGACACTGTTTCCACTGTTTCCCCATCTATTTCCCATGAAGTGATGGGACCGGATGCCATGATCTTCGTTTTGGTAATATAGGCTCTGTCTTATGTAGTTAACCATCAGTCCACTTATATGAGCTCAGCATAATTTATGAGAGTCATGAAAATATATAGGATATGTTGACGCCTATGTGTGCTGGTTAGGGGAGATCACACTTATGAGAGGAAAATTCACAAAATACCCTGTTACAGTAAAACTGTATCTTTGCATCAGAAATACTGATATGTTATTTTTTAGAGGTGAATACATTTTAAATGAGAACCATAGTTCTCATTAATAAATACATTTTAATGCCAGTTCTTTATAAAACAGAGTTCTTAAAAATTCCTGTTTATGCTTTCAAAGATGATTTTTAAAGTTAGATACATTGAGCCTTTCAAAAAATAATATTTTTGCTTAATGCCAAGTAGTCGGAGCTAGCCAAAGCATTTAATTCTTCTTTACATCATAGTCACTTGGGAATTGGGCTTTAAGTCCCACCTTTAAGGGCCATTGAACGTTTGATGCATATATTGAGAGGATTGATATTGAATACATTAATTCAATAAATGCAGTCTTCTGAAACACTTGACCATTAAATTCAGTTTTCACAAGGGTATTTTTAGACGAGCAGAGACAGCCCATTTCCCACGCTGACCTTGTGGCTACTTTGTCCCATGAACTCTGCCCTGAGCTTTGAGAGAGAAAGATGCTCACAGCAGTGAACATATGAGGACGCCCCCGGGGCAGGGGATTTATTCAGGAATCCACTTAGGTGTTGAAAACAAATTAATATTCATGTATTTAAAACTTTGATGAACAAATTGCCACATTTACATTTTGTTTTCTGTGGCTTATACTTCACACACTTAATGATTTCAAAGTTTAAAGATCCGATTTTATTTGTATAATAACTGGAATATGAATATTTTCAAACACACAGAATTTCATATGAAAATTTCAAACATACGGAGATCCTGTTACCGTCCTGCTGCCTTTCTGGCACTCATGTGAATTTCACGCTGCTGGGCTCTGGCCGTCCTGAAGCTTGAGGCACTAGAGACGCGCCTTCCCTGCTGGAGCTCCTGTCCTGGGACCTGGGTGGCCGAGGACACTGGGCATGCTGCTCCCCTGTTTACTAAATAGGGAAATATATATATAAATATGTAATGTATTATACATATATATATATATAAACACATAGTATATAATGTGCTATGTATACATATACAGTGTATTCTATGTAAACATCTGGGCTTCCCTGGTGGCCCTTCAGTAAAGAATCTGCCTGCAGTGCAGAGATGTGAGTTTGAACCCCGGGTCAGGAAATCTGGAGGAGGGCATGCCAACCCACTCCAGTATTCTTGTCTGGGAAATCCCATGGACAGAGGAGCCTGGCGGGCTACAGTCCCTGGAGTTGCAAAGAGTTGGACACGACTGAAGCAACTGAGCGTGCATATACATGTACACACACATATACATGCATACAGGCATATATATATTTAATGTGTAAAATAGAAGTGATAGCTGACACAGGAAGGAGGAGAAAAAGAGATGGAGAGAAAGAAAGAGGGTCCCTCTGTGGGCTGGGACCCAGGGCCCCTTGGACAGGAAGAATTGCTCCCAGCTCTGCCAAGGGCTCTCTCACTTCTCCCGTCACTGTGTCAGGCCCCTCAGGGTTATTGGCCGAGTATTTTGGCTGCATACTCAGCCAACAACCCCTAGGGGTTGTTGGGTCCCCTTTGCATCTGTGTGTGTGTGCTAAGTCGCTTCAGTCATGTCCCAACTATTTGTGACCCCATGGACTATAGCCCACCGGGCTCCTCTGCCCATGGGATTCTCCAGGCAAGAATACTGGAGTGGGTTGCTATTTCTTGCTCCAAGGCATCTTCCCAACTGAGGGATTGAACCTGCGGCTCTTAGGTAAGAGCTACTGCTGCTGCTGCTGAGTCGCTTCGGTCCTGTAGGTAAATATAAGACTTTCCCTGAAATTTCCACAGACCCGTTGTTATAGTTTAAACAAACCAGCAAAATCAGTCCTGGCTACTCCATGGCTCGTGTCTCTCTCCAAGTCAAACTCACTACAAGGATTTTTATCAATGTTGGTGTTACATTTACTTACCACTTAGTATCGTGGATGCATGCATGCTCAGTCGTATCCAACTCTTTGCAACCCCGTGGACTGTAGCCCGCCAGGCTCCTCTGTCCACGGGATTCTCTAGGGAGAATAGTGGAGTGGGTTGGCATTTCCTTTTCCTGAGATCTTTCTGACTCAGGGATCAAACCCAGGTCTCTTGCATTGGCAGGCGGGTTCTTTACCACTAAGCCACCAGGGAAGCCCTCTTTATTGATAAGCTGACTGTATAATTTATGGTCTAAACAGAGACGCTTTTATGAAGAGGGATTTACTGATAATTATCCTGGAACAATAGGGGTAAGCTGGGACTGTCCCTGCTGAACCAGGATGTACGGTCCGTCGACTCAACTGCCCTCTGTTTTCTAATTGGCATAAACAGAGGACGGGAGTCATGTTAAGACATTCATGACTCCTGTGGTGAGTGTTCTGTGGTTTATTCCTAACTTGGATACAGTGGTGTGTGACTCAGTGTGGCACACACCGCGGCATTGACAACTGGCCGAGAAGAGGAGTCAGACGAGATGCTGCTGAGTCAGAGCCCCTGTCAATGGGGGTCTGTTTCCAAACAGACCTAAGTGCATTCAGAGCCCACCCCCTCCCCAGCTCCTTGAGTGGCTGAATCGCCTGTTCTGTGTGGGAGCTAAGTGGGACCAGAGCCGTGAATCAGGGCTTGTCAACGCTCAGGACCTGGCGTGGGGCCTGCCCTTCTTCACAGGAACTCAGAAGGGGGTCTTTGTGCCCACCTCCCTCCCCAGGGACAGAAGAAGGGGGTGAAAAAAGGCATTTTAACCTCGTCTTGTTCTGGGCGTGTAAAGTTATTTCGCTCAGAGCCCTCTCCCACTCCTGGCCTGCATGTCTCCAGCCCCCTCCACCCGCCCAGGTGGGTCTGGTGTCCCAGAGTGAGAAAACACTCCTCCCCAGCGCTTAGATTCCCTGCCTCGAGCCCCTGGCAGCTCTTCCACCGTCTGTTAGAGGAATTGGTCTGCATTTGTTCTCAACTGTTCTGTAATACTAGGTTAAATCTGTCTCTAAATGTGATTTTAAAAACCACCTAGAAATAAAAAATGCATTCTTTTTCTGCCCTCAAGATTCTTCAAAAGGAAAAGCATTTACATAAACAAAGCAGAATGAATGCTGTTAAAAGCATTATTTTTATTCTGACAATCTGGAGTTTTCTACGTATTGGACATGTATCCTTAAAGTTCATCTGGTCCTTGGAAGACATGTGGGTGAAGGACCAGTTCGCTGGAATACAATCCTAGTCCAGTCTGTGTGTTACATCCCCTGGTTTCCTGGTACAGTCTCCTGAAATAACCTAGATAAAAAGCTGGCTACTTGCTGATATTTCCAGTCTGTGTGGCCTGAATTTCTGAACTGATCATTACATGCTGCCTGGAGCTTCCTATTCTCATTGGATTAAAAAAGATTATTTTGAAGGGAATGGGGCAAAAGAGGCTAACTGACTTTACCCCTCTGTTTCTTTCACTGTGCTGAGCATATTGAGTTAAAAGGAAGCTGTCAGTGTTCTTATCTAAATAAGGTATCGCTTGCTTTAAAAAAAAAAAGTAACCTAAATTGGACTTTGCTGAGAATCTCATTTTGTGCTTAAAAAAATTCACGGAAGTAGGACGTGTGTTTAGAGCTGTCTCATCTCAAAAGACAAGAATACATCTCAAAATAGAGAATACAGGTGGATAGTTTTGATTTTCTTCTGGAGTTTATTATTTTAGTTGGCTTATATATCTACATATGATAAAATATTTAACTTTATGCAGTGAAATTCTTTATCAGAGAGGTAAGGTGTGAAGAAGACATCCCAGTTGGCTCAGCGGTAGACTCTGCCTGCCAGCAGGAGACCCAGGTTCGATCCCTGGGTTGGGAAGATCCCCCAGAGGAGGAAATGGCAATCCACTCCAGTATTCTTGCCTAGAGAATCCCATGGACAGAGGAGCCTGGTGGGNTATGCAGTGAAATTCTTTATCAGAGAGGTAAGGTGTGAAGAAGACATCCCAGTTGGCTCAGCGGTAGACTCTGCCTGCCAGCAGGAGACCCAGGTTCGATCCCTGGGTTGGGAAGATCCCCCAGAGGAGGAAATGGCAATCCACTCCAGTATTCTTGCCTAGAGAATCCCATGGACAGAGGAGCCTGGTGGGCTACAGTCCATGAGGTCACAAAGAGTTGGACATGACTCAGTGACTAGATAGCAGCAAGGTTTAAAGATCATTTAAGAAAATTGCATTTGTTCAATTCATGTTTAGAAATTTTAGGGAGGTTCCATTGTATGGATTCTAAAAAAAAATAACCAGCAGAGGACTATTACAATGCATGTTTTGGTTTGGTTCTTTTATGTATGTTTCAGCCTCCTACCTTTTCATAGGACATGCAGCTTGCATCACAGCCTCTTTCTCAGTAATAGAAAAAGACATCTTATTTTTAAGGGGTACAGGATGAACGTTGGTATTTTCTCCAGATACCATGTTGTTCTTAGGTGCCTTAAGATGTGTAAGGGAACAGTGGAGGGGAAAGCCCTCAGACGTTGGCCTGGTCGGAATGTTAGTGCCTCTCCAAAGGCTGGGGCGTCTGTAGAAACTGAAGTTGGGGCCCCACCCGGAGCTTTGTGGACACTGTAGCGAGATGAGCCTGGAAGCTGGGTCACCTGTTCGTGTCAGCTGTCGTGTTCAGTTCAGTTCAGTTGCTAAGTTGTGTCTGACTCTTTGTGACCGCAGGGACTGCATCACGCTAGGCTTCCCTGTCCTTCACCGTCTCCCGGAGTTTGTGCTCACTCATGTCCACTGAGTCGGCGGTGCCATCCAGCCATCTCATCCTCCGTCGCCCCCTCCTCCTGTCCTCAGTCTTTCCCAGCATCAGGGTCTTTCCTACTGAGTCCACTTTTCACAGCAGGCGGCCAGAGTACTGGAGCTTCAGCTTCAGCCTCAGTCCTTCCAGTGAATATTCAGGGTTGATTTCCTTCAGGATGGGCTGGTTGGACTAGCCAGCTGACGGTGGCTGCCTATTGGTCCTGATGCTGCCGAGTGGAACCTCACAGGTGTCCTGTGATCCATCCTGTCTGAAGACCGGTGCTGACCCCCACGCCAGGCTGTGAATGGCTGTGGGCAGGCCTGTGATGGGGCTGTTCCTGGGCCAAACGGCACGGGACCCTCAGGTAGCGCATCTGAGCCTGTGTCCACAGCACCCCAGGGCAGCTGCACTGCGGAAACCCCTGTTTGAAGGTCGTTTCTGTACACTCAGAATGCTCTGGCTTCCTCGCGCTTTGCTTTGTAGACCAGTGTCAGGGGCATATTAAAATAGACTGGAGGATCTTAGCCAAGCTGAGGATCTGAGTGGATAAGCTGGAGCAGTAACTAGGCACAGTGGCAAGAACTGAGCATCTGAAGAGTTTCGTGTCCTGGCTCTGCCATTACGGCTTGTCAGCTCTGCCCCTGCCCTTCGCCAAGTATGTGCTTGGCTAGGGACCTGGGGTCCTTCTTCTTTAAAAAAAAATTTTTTTTGAATTTTAATTGGAGGCTAATTACTTTACAATATTGTGGTGCTTTTTGCCGTACATTGACATGAATCAGCCACGGGGGTACATGTGTCCCCCAGCCCAAACCCCTCCCACCTCCTCCCCCTTCTCATCCCTCTAGGATGTCCCAGTGCACCGGCTTTGAGTGCCCTGGAACTTGGACTGGCGATCTGTTTCACATATGGTAATATACATATTTCAATGCTATTCTCTCAAATCATCCCACCCTCGCCTTCTCCCAGAGTCCAAAAGTCTGTTCTTTACATGTGTCTCTTTTGCTGTCTTGCATACAGGGTCATCATTCCCATCTTTCTAAATTCCATATATATGCGTTAGTATACTGTCTTGGTGTTTCTCTTTTTGACTTACTTCACTCTGTATAATCGGCTCTGGTTTCATTCACCTCATTAAAACTGATTCAGATGCATTCTTTTTAATGGCTGAGTAATATTCCATTGTGTATATGTACCACAGCTTTCTTATCCATTCATCTGCTGATGGACATCTACGTTGCTTTCATGTCCTGGCTATTGTACACAGTGCTGTGATGAGCATTGGGGTACACGTGTCTCTTTCAATTCTGGTTTCCTCGGTGTGTATGCCCAGCAGTGGGATTGCTGAGTCATAAGGCAGTTCTATTTCCAGTTTTTTAAGGAATCTCCACACTGTTCTCCATAGTGGCTGTACTAGTTTGCATTCCCACCAACAGTGTAAGAGGGTTCCCTTTTCTCCACACCCTCTCCAGCATTTATTGCTTGTAGACTTTTGGATCNCCTCAGTGTGTATGCCCAGCAGTGGGATTGCTGAGTCATAAGGCAGTTGTATTTCCAGTTTTTTAAGGAATCTCCACACTGTTCTCCATAGTGGCTGTACTAGTTTGCATTCCCACCAGCAGTGTAAGAGGGTTCCCTTTTCTCCACACCCTCTCCAGCATTTATTGCTTGTAGACTTTAAAAATATGGAATGCTTCATGAATTTGCGTGTCATCCTTGCGCAGGGGCCATGCTAATCTTCTCTGTATCGTTGCAATTTTAGTGTATGTGCTGCCGAAGCGAGCACCATTTCACCTACTTTAATTTTATGTTTTGCTGAACTATTTATCTGGATTCTTTTTTCAGGGAGAAATCTATGAAAGGTGAATTTTCAGTCTTTGGATGTTGAAATGTTTTCATTTTGCCAACTCATTTGGATACTAGGATTCTAATTTTAGAACGCTGTTTCATTTATTATTTATTTTATTTAGTTTTGACTGTGCCGGGTCTTTGTTGCTGTGCGGGGCTTTCTCTAGTTGGGGCGAAGGGGAGCTACTGTCTAGTTGCAGTGTGTAGCCTTCTCCTTGCAGTGGCTTCTCTTGTTGGAGAGCATGTGCTCTAGAGCACCAGCCCAGTAGTTGTGGCACACAGGTGCACATTCCACAAGATTGCCCCGTGGCATGTGGAATCTTCCTGGAGCAGGGATTGAACCTGTCTCTCCTGCATTGGCAGGTGGATTCTTAACTACTGAACCCCCAGGGAAATCCTTAGAACTATTCTTAATTAGATTTTTGAAGATAATAGCGCCATACTTTTATAGCCTCAGCTGTTGATAGTGAAAGTTCTTGAGGCTAGTCTTACTCTTTACTTTGAAGTTAACCACTGTCTATCTGGAAGCTGTTTGTTACTCAGATTTTTAAAAAATCTGGTGATGATCTAAATTTTTATGATGTGTCTAGATTTCAGTTTTTACAAGTGCATTTTGCTTGGTACTCACCTCTTGAATTGGAAGAGGTGAGTACTGGCTCTTAGAGGTTTTATTTCTCTTTTTCATTATTTCAGTTCTCTCCTGAGAAAGTTGTTAGACAGATTTGGGAACTGCTTAAAACCATTGATCCTGAGCTTGAAACACTTTAATTGTGGTAGTTTTTTCTACCTTCTGTCCTCTTCTGTATTTAGGGCTGCATTTAAAAAAATAGCTTTGTTAGGATATAGTTCATAGACCACAAAATTCATTCATTAAAAATGTACAGTTCATTGGTTTTTAGTATTTTCACAGTGTGGTAAAACCACCACTGCAGTCTATTGAAAGTGTTCCAGAGAGTTTTCAGTACCCTAAAAAGAATCCTAATGCCTGTTAACATTCATTCCCTATTATTCTCTTCCCACAGCCCCTTGCAGCCACTAATTTACTTTGTTTGTGGATTTGCCTATTCTATACATTTTGCATAAATGAAAACATAATATGTAGTCTTCTGTGCCTTACTTCTTACTAATTCAGCATGTTCTCTGTGTTTAACCATGCCATAGTATTTTATATTGCCAAACAATATTCCATTGTGTGGGTATATCATATTTTATTTATCCATTCATCAGTTGATGGGCATTTGGGTTGTTTTCACTTTGTCTCTGTGGGTGTATGTTTTCATTTCTCTTGAGGATTATATTTAACAACTTATATTTTTAACAGTCTAGTTTGAACTGATGACCCATTTCAGTATCATATAGACTGTTCCTATATGGTTCCATCCTATCCCTTTTAAATGTTGTTGTCACAGACTGCAACTTTATATACAACATGAGTGAACCTAGAGGACATTATGGTAAGTGAAATAAACCAGACATGGAACGACAGTAACATAGATTTATAATAATTCTTGTGCATTAAAAATTCTGTACAAGAAAAAAGAGGAATTGGAAACCAGAAAGGCTATTTAGCCTATGTATCCTTAGCAGAGATCTTTATTTCTTCTTAGGGCTTTGAGTTAGTGTAGTATTCTGCCATTTTAGCCTGAAGCATTTTTAATGTATCTTATAGGCCAGGTCCACTGGCAAGAAAGTCCTTCAGGTTCATATATCTGAGAAAATTTCAGTTTTTCCCTCATTTTTGAAGGGTAGTCTTTGCCAGATACAGTATTCTTGGTTGACAGTGTTTTGTTTTATTTTGCAATTTAAATATGTCATCCTACTGTCTTCTGTCCTTCATAGTTTCTTATTAGAAATTGGCTGTTAATCTTATTGAGGCTAATGATGAGTTCCTTCTCTTGGTTTTAAAGAGTCATTCAACAGTTTGGTTATAATGTGTTTGGGTTTGAATATCTTTGAGTTTATCCTTCTTGGAGTTCATTGAGCTGCTTGGATTTGTAGGTTGATATTTTTCATCACATCTGGAAATATTTTGGCCATTGTATTTTTAGATAGTCTTTCTGTCATCCTTTTTCTTCTGAGACTCCTGTAAAAGGGATGTTGTTATGCTTAAAGACATCTCACAGGTCCTTTAGACTCTGTTTGCTTTTCTTTATTCTTTTTCCTTTCTTTGTAGACATTGCTCTATCTTCAAGTTTGCTGATTCTTCCTTTTGCCTGTTCACATCTACTCTTGTATTTCTCTAGTGAACTTTTTGTTTCAGTTATTGAATTTTTCAGCTCCAGAATAAAAATTACAGAAGTATAGAAGAAAGAACAACAAAGCTTTCTTTTTATTTTCTTCCAGAACTAACCACTGTTAACAGTTTGGTATGAATCCTTCCTGATAAAAAAAAACCATGCAAATATATGTGCTTATTGAGTTTATCTTTAAGTTTTTATTTTGACACAATTTCTGATTCACCAGAGTACTCTCAATAATAGTACAGAGAGTTCCTGTATACCTTCTACTGAGATACCTAAGTGTTTCATATTTTTTATCTTCATTTATTCTCCTCCTGTGTCATCTATCTGTAAATTTGTATTTACATTATACATACTGTCTTTTTCATAATTGCTTGAAATATTGCAGGCATGATACCCTAGTACTACTTTACAGTGTGTGCTTTCTAAAAATAAGAATGTTCTCTTACATAGCTACATATTAATGATCAAAATCAGGAAATTTACTGTTACTGAGTCACCCGTTGTCCAGCAATATTCTTAACAACAGAAAAGCATCTTGGATCATGTAGTACATTTAGTGATTTTGTCACTTAAATTGACTTTATTTAATCTGAAACAGTTTTTCAGTCTTTGTCTCATGATTTTGATATATTTGTACAGTACAGATCATTTATAGAATGTCCCTCAAGATCAGTTTGTTTTGATACTTCCTCATGATTAGATTCAGATTGTTTGATACCTCTCATGATAGATTAATTTTTGGCAGGAATACTGCAGAATTTATGTGTTTTCAATATATCATATATAGAGGTGTCAGTTTGTCTTGTTACTGGTGGTGTTAATCAGTTTTGGTTACTTGGTTAAAGTGGTGTCTGCCAAGAGAAAGTTATTGTTTTCTCCACTATAATTAATAAAAAAAAATAGATTGGGTGGAGAAACTTTGAGACCATATACATATTCTGTTACTTTTGTTGAACTTGAACCCACTAGTTTTAACATTTGCTGAGACTATAGATTATTGATAATGATGGTTGCCAATTATGAGTTAGGTTTAATGCATAGTTTTAGAAAATTAAAATTAGAAAATTAAAATGTAATGATTTGCAGCCTCTGTCATTTTACACTATGGCAGTAACATCTTTTTGTTTTAGTTCTTTATTTTATAATGTTCTAAACTTATAAAGGTAGCTCTAACTGTAACAGGTGTTAATCTTTTTTGTTCCTTAAAAAAAAATAAATTTCAGGTGTGCAGCATAGTGATTCACAAATTTTAGAGATTATACTGCATTTATAGTTACTATAATGATTTTGTTTCATGTACATGTCCTCTTCAGAGTTATTTTGGAACAAATCCCAGATGTAGCTTTCTAATTGTAAATATATTTTGGTGTATCTCTGAAAGATAGGAATTAAAAAAAAAACCCTGATACCATTATCCCACCTTAAAATTTAACTTATTATTTAATATTATCATATGTCCAGTGGGTGTTAATATTTTCTCAGTTGTTTTGTCTTTTTTTCTCTGTTTATTTGGGTTGGGATCTGGTGTCCAAATAAANTGTATCTCTGAAAGATAGGAATTAAAAAAAAAACCCTGATACCATTATCCCACCTTAAAATTTAACTTATTATTTAATATTATCATATGTCCAGTGGGTGTTAATATTTTCTCAGTTGTTTTGTCTTTTTTTCTCTGTTTATTTGGGTTGGGATCTGGTGTCCAAATAAAGAAATCTGTATATTGTGACTGCTTTAGATTTATCTCTTACCCTCTTTTTTTTAACTTATAGATTCCCTCCTTTCTATTTTTCCTTTTTCTTTTCCTCCTTTGAAATTTTGTGTTGAAGTCAACACTAATTTTTCCTGAAAAATATCCTACAGCCAGGAGTCTGCTGTTCAATTCAATTTACTACTGTTTTAATTAGAAATTAGTGATAAGTATATGTGGGCTTTCCTGGTGGGTCAGACGTAAAGAATCTGCAATGCAGGAGACCCATGTTCGTTCCTTGGGTAGGGAAGATTCCCTGGAGGAGGGCATGGCCACCCACTGCAGTATTCTTGCCTGGAAAATCCCTTGGACAGAGGAGCCTGGCAGGCTATAGTCCATTGGGTCGCAAAGAGTTGGACACAACTGAAGCAACTTAGCACCCACGCATACGTTTATTTCTTATTTTCTTGTTTTTCTCCTTTCCTGATCAAGTTTTGGTGTCAGTATTATGCTAATCTCATACAGTAACTTGGAAATTTGGCAGCATTCATTCAGTAGGTACTTATTGAGCACTACTCACAGGGCAGTATGTTTGGTGAAATAGTGAACAAAACCAAAGTGGTTCTTGTACTTGCAGTGCTTAAAGCTTAGGGGAGAAAGCTAGGCAATAAATAAATCCTGTATAAAGCTAAACTCCAAAGCTGTGTTTGTCTGCTTCCATTTTATGCGTTAGGATAATTTAAGGATGATTTATGTGTTGGAATAATTATTTTCTTAAAGACTTGATAGAACTTTAAATAAAATTATTCTGGTACTTATATTTACATAAAGGTGTTTTCTTTGCCTGTGAAATTACTTAGCAGCCCTAACCTTCTAACCTCAGATCCTTGATATTCTATGACGTTGCGCCATCTCTATTTGTTCCCTGTTATTGCACAGTGTTCCCCTGAGGGTATGAGTTCTTAAGTTTAGGGAACAAGGCTCTGTTATTTCTTTGTTTCTATGGGAAAAAAATCGCTCAGATTTCATATGACTGGGACAGTCAGACTGATGTAACCCATGAGTGTGATGACTGCTGAAAGGACGAAAAGTTATGTTTGTGATTACTTCTCTCAGGTCAGATTAATAGCATCTGGTATGATAATTAGCTGCTTTGTATTTTACATTAACCAGTTATCTTGTGTTGGCTTCTTGTAGAGTGAAATAGTATTATTAGTGTCAAATAGTAAGCATTTTCTCCTTCAGAAAAACATGGGTGTGGACTATGTACACTTACTGAGTCATAGACTCAACAAGTGATTACATGTTTTTATGTGCCCTCATAACTAAGAATGGGAAGTCTTCTGATATCTTTCTTATATATATATATATATATATATATATATATATATANTATATTGAGGTATGTTCCTTCTATGCCTGCTTTCTGGAGAGTTTTTATCATACATGGATGTTGAATTTTGTCAAAGGCTTTCTCTGCATCTATTGAGATAATCATGTGGTTTTTATCTTTCAGTTTGTTAATGTGGTATATCTCAGTGATTGTTGTGCATATTGAAGAATCCTTGCATCCCTGGGATAAAGCCCACTTGGTCATGGTATGATCTTTTTACCGGAGTCCCTCTTCCGTGTTTCACGTCTGGGAAGCCCCTGCTGAGCCTTCCTTGGGTTGTCTCCTGGGCGCCTCCCAGGGGCCCACTCACGTGGGTCCTGGCATTCTCTCCCTGGAACCTGCTGAGGGTCATGAGGCCAGGATGCGGGCAGGTAGCTCTTGGGTCTGGACCCGGCCTGCCCTAACCCTGCAGCCTGCTGTGTCCCATACCCGGTTGCTTTCTGAGGAGGTTTGCAGGCTGAAGAACTAGCTCCACGGGCCAGAGGAAGGACACTGAAGTTGAAACGCTCTGGGATCCGCCTTCTTCCTCGTCTCCAGTAGTGGTGCCTCATTTTGCCCAAAGAGTGTCTTGGTCCACAGACTTTGTGCATACATCTTTGTGATCATGGCCTTGTAGGGGAAGTTGTCTGTTTTTTGCTTTGTTTTCAAGAAATGACATGGCTTCCTCTTTCCATTCATACCCATAACAGTTTTCAAGGGCTCGTGAAAGTCATGCAGCTTAGAGATCTGGCAACTTGAACCCTGGTGGCTCAGATGGTAAACAGTCTGCCTGTAGTGCAAGAGACCGGGCTTCGATTCCTGAATGGGGAAGATCCTCTGGAGAAGGAAATGGCAACCCACTTCAGTGTTCTTGCCTGGAGAATTGTGTGGACAGAGGAGCCTGGAGGGCTGCAGTCCATGGGGGTCACAGAGAGTCAGATACAGCTGAGCACTGACACACACATAGGAGGCTCCTAAACGTGCACGTAACCTGTGTTTTTAATCACCTGATATTCCCTCTGTCCCTCCAGCTCGATACTCGTGAAGGTGAACTCTTTGCCTGAAACTTCAGTTGATTCTGGTTTTGGCTGTTGGAGCCCGAGTGTCCAGACCCACAAAAGATCGTTTCTGCAGAGCCTTTGAAATATTTGAGAATGGTGAGCAGGTCCCTGCTGGCCTCAGGCTCTTCCTTATGCATCCGCACTTTGCCTCACTGCCCCCCAGTGGCGTCCACCCTTTGCACTGCCGTGGATCACAGCACACCAGTTCTGATCTCTGTGACCTGTGCAGGGTACGCGCTGCCCTGCCCTGTCCTGTCCGAGTTCCCGCTCATAGAATTCTCCAGAATCCCCAGGGTTTTTTGTTCCTTTAGTTCCTTTTTTTCACCCAGATCCTTCCCCACTTGTACTTAAGAAATTAATATTTTGAATGTGAATGTGACTTTAGCATATTTTTGAAATTCATCTTACTACTTCTTTCAGTTCCAGTTCTTGCTCTTCAGATCTTTGGATAGTATTTTTTTTCCTCTACTGGTGCACTAATGAGCTCTGAGGATTTGGTAACCGAGACTTGCCTTTTTACCTGAGCTGCTGGCGAAGCTCCATAGAGAGGGCTCCAGCTGTGAATATGTGGCCTTCACTGTTTGCTGTGTCCTCGTCCTCGTCGGGCCCAGCGACAGGTGGGGACGCGTTCTCCCTCTCCATCCCCTGCGATTTCTGCTGGTACCGTCTTTAAACGAAACAGCACCCTGGGCCCTTGGTCTCGGTAGCAGTCCCTGGATTGCCCAACAGAGGTGCTTCCACCTCGGGACAGACACATTTATATCTGATAGGAACAGTCGTCAGTGTGGACCCAATAGTGACATTTGCAAAGCAAGGAGACAGTCTTTGTTTTAGAAGGAAAGGATTGGCTTGTCAAATGCAATGTTGATTTCTTCCCACTTGTCTGTAGATATGGCTAAAAACCTCACTTGTAATAACAGAAGCATGATTAAATGATGGTATAAATTCTCTGCTTTAACTTTGCTGAGGATCAAAATATAGAAATAAGGGAGAATTTTACATGCAGAAACTTGGCCTGTGAGAAAACGTCGTTAATTAGAAAGGACAGTGTTATGCTTTATGTGCTTTCCCCCCATGGATTGTCTTACGATTTTTCTACGTTTTGTTGTTTGTCCTATGAAATTACCCACCGGAAAGCTCCCGAGCAGTTAAGAGCTCACTTAATTTCTCCTGACAGAAGTGCTCCCTTGGTATGAACTTGGAGTTCTGATGACGTTTTTCATCCTTCCCTGATTAGTTTCTAGAGGATTAATAAGGAGACTCACTCCAGGAGATGGTGATGTACCGGGAAGCCTGGTGTGCCGCAGTCCATGGGGTTGCAAAGAGCTGGACACGACTGAATGAGAGAACAGAACAACAGTAGGGAAAATGGGACCGAGTACTGCTGGGACCCTGCCCTGTGCCATTGCCTCCCTCTGGAGCCGGGGTGGAGGAGTCAGGCGTTTACCCGCCTCCTGCCCCGGCCCCGGGGGGTCAGCAGTTTTCCGGGAGCTGGGACCGCCTGCGGGCAGCCCCCGGGGTGGGTGGCAGTGGGACTCCGGTTGGAGCCCAGGTGTCCCCTGTGATCTGGGGGTGTAGGTGTCTCCCACAGCGTGCACAGGGCCCCTCCTTCCTCTGCCGTCCTATGGCTGACCCCACGTTACACCCAGGTTTGTTCCTGCTTTCCTGGAACCTTCCTTATTTCTCTCTCCAGAAAGCCGTGGCTCTGTCTCCAAACACCCTCTGTTGGTTCTTCCGGAGGTAGGTTACAGCCTGCGCGGTAACTCTTGTCGTTTGTCTTCTCTCTCCATCAACCAGAATTGTGACTTAAATGTGGTTGTTTTCTCTCTCTCCTTTCTTAAAATAATGGAATCCAGTAAACATAAATAATAATAAAAAAATGTGTCCTTGGAGATTTTGCTTTGTAAAATGCTTTGGTATCAGTTTACTAAAAAAATGGAGTGTGCTCTTTTAGAGGAATTAATGCATCCTTCAAACATTACTAATTTAAACAAAGATTTACTTGTTAAATATTTCTTTCTTGGACCAATCCACTCCCCTGTTTCCTGCCCCCCCCCCAAAAAAAAAAACAACTCTAATTGAAAAGAGGGAAAAAACACAGCTCAGCACTGCTGCTTAACCATCAGTCTCATTTCTTTCTCTTCCTTGACGGAGTTGGTTGTGCCTTCTCCCCTCCCGTCTTCTCGGGAAGGACTCAGTTACAGCTGTGCCCGTTCCTGGCTGCACGTTTCAGCTTCTCTGTCCTTGGTGGCCCAGGATTCCGTGGGACGCTGCCAGCTCGTAACCTTTGACAAATGGTGACTGTTTGACTTTATTTTCACAGTCAGCAGTTGTTTTTCAAATGTAACACCCAAGAGGCCTTGGCTCGTGAGGGAAGATGGATCCTGCAGTTAAGAAACACAGTGGTTCTTGCCCCAGAGTTCTGTGTGCTCTGGGAGGACTCCGCATTGACCTTGACTGACCTCAGAGCCCCTCAGCCAGTTGAGCAGGCGTCCAGAGCCTCTGCCTGTGCAGATGGCTGCTTCCGTGCCGGCGGAAACTCCGGCCCTTTGCCGACTGAACGCCTTATAGGCTTTATCCCTTGGGGGTTCTGGAATGTTATGGTTAGAGGAGCTTCATCACTTGCCTTAGCAGCAGCAGCAGCAGTGTTTGGGGACCATGTTGATGGGAATCCTGCCCATTGTTTTCATGACCTTTCAGCAAAAAGACAGCCAGCAGCTGCTGGAAGGCCGTGTCCTAGGGCTGCGAGGCTGTCCCCTGCTCACAGCCTCTGTCCAGCTGTTAGATCACAGGGCTTGGGGCCTGCAAGGAGCCTTTTACTGCCCGCTTATCCACTGACGGCACCGAGCAGCGTTGTTGAGGCTTTGAACTTGTAGTTTTGTCGTATTGAGAGCCATAGGGCGTCAGTGCGCTGGCACACGCTTGCGTCTGCTTAATATTAGCTCTGTCATATTGCCGGACTTGATTGATTTGGAGCAGTCTTGTGTCCCTTGTGAATGGTGCTGGCCTCGTGTGATTAACACATGGGCTTTAGAGAAGGATCACATCTTAGCATCTTTTAAACGCTCCTGAGATAAACTTATTTTGTAATACACTTGATCCGTCATGTTTCTTTTCAGTATATCCTGTATGTGGAAGCTTCCTGAAGTTTCAGGAAAAAATGGTGAGGTGGTTGGGAGTAGAGGGCAGACGCTTTCTGGGTTCCGTTTTCATCCTGCCTTTTGNATACACTTGATCCGTCATGTTTCTTTTCAGTATATCCTGTATGTGGAAGCTTCCTGAAGTTTCAGGAAAAAATGGTGAGGTGGTTGGGAGTAGAGGGCAGACGCTTTCTGGGTTCCGTTTTCATCCTGCCTTTTGACCTCCTTCCCGTGTTGCTGTGCTTTCCCTGTGGTTCCCATCCTTTTCTGCATCGATTGTCATCTTCTTGTTCAGCAGTGTCCTCGATCATCCTTGCTATTCTGAGTCCTCACCAGAGATCAGACTCCTGTGAGAGCCTGTTTCCACTGAGCTGCAGACTCAGCTCCACACCCAGGCTGGGGCCTCCGTGTGTAGGGCCTGTCCACCTGTCCTAGCCCCCAGCAGCTCATGGCCAGCGTCAGCTGTCAGCAGACCTCAGTGTGGAGTGATTTATTTTCTCATCTGTTTGTGTGAGTCCACCCGTAGCCGTTGGCTGTTCAACATCTTCGTTTAATACAGCTTGTTTGTAATTAAAAATTAAAAGTATTGTGGGCTTTTTGGTTGCCTGTTGGGTCTTGTCCTTCCTGTCATTGCAGAAAGCATCTAAAGGGTCATGGATGTATTGGATTTTCTTTTTGTCTACTGATGAAGTGTGGTGAAGGAACAAAGGGAGATATCACTTATTTAAAACCGTTGGTGGTTTAGTCACAAAGCTGTGTCTGACTCCTGTGACCACATGGACTGTAGCCCACCAGGCTCCTCTGTCCATGGGATTTTCCAGGCAAGAATAGTGGAGTGGATTACCATTTCCTTCCTCCAACTTAAAATCATAAGTGGTCATTATTTGTAGTAAAACTTGCCATGATTTTAGCCCTGATTTGAAAATTATGATTTGCTCCTGCCCCATATACTTTAATTTTTTTGCCCAATGTTCGGTACGTAGGATTTTTACACCCAGGATTCCTGTAGTTTAGACTTTCACAGCTGTAGTCAATGGGTCATTGCTGTGAATTCCAGTGGTTATAAAACTTAGTCTGAAAATTTATCAGGGCTTTTACGAGCCCAGTATCTCTTTTGTGTCTGTACATGAAGTGATAAGTAGACACTGTAAGTTTCTGAAACCTTTGTGCATCTTTAAATAGAGATGTTTATTTAAAGTGTTACTATCTCCTCCCCCCGCCCCAGTAAAAAGCTGTTATTAAACCTTTGGTATGATTTTTAAAATCTGTAGCATCCTGATATACTTTGGAGAGAATGGAGCAATGTGACTCTCAGGCAGTGATCAATAGATTTTGGTGGAGTAGGATAGGGATTAATGAGATTTGTATATGTGTGTGGAGGTGTGGTAGCCAGGGGGCTGATTTCCCTAAAATGTAAGCGGACTGTCAGATTTCAAAGACATTTGAGTCCTTTTCAGTGACTGGATCCAGAACTCCTGGGTCTTTCCCGTAAAATTAGGGCCCCTCCCTCTCTCTCTGGTTTATTCCGCCATCCTCTGCTTTCTCTCTCTCTCCTTTCCTTCCTTCCCCTTACAAAGGCCAGGAGTAAGTTTTCTCAAACTGGAAGCCGTTCTGGAGGATTACAGGAGAGGGTCTAAATTGAATCCTGGAGGCTGTTGACATCAACTGAAAAGTAGATACACGAAACATTGACAGTGATTGTCCTTCCCCATCCTAAGGGGGTGGACATTCTGCTCACGGGGAGCAGCTCTGAGGAGCGCCGGGAAGACAGGAGCGGAATAGAAGTGTTGAACATGGCCGGGAGAACAGGTCTGCTGGGCCCTGAGCGGGCGCCCAGGCCCAGGGCGGCCCACAGCCTGGGAGTTCTGCGCCTGCCGCCCACGTGTCTGCCTGCCTCGCTGCACACCTGCCCTGCGCGTGATCACGTGGAGAAGGCTTCCCGCCAGGCCTGTGGAGGTGCAGGGGGACCTGGGCGCCTTGCTGTTCTCATGCCAGGCACCTGGGCATGCGGGGAGGGGCTAAAAGACAAGTGGAGATAATGGGGGCAGACAAGGGAAAATAGATGAAATAGGTGAGACGGTGATGGGTGAGTAACCTCTGGGGCACACCAGGAAAATTTTTAAATATTTTGAAGTTGATTTGATTGATGAGAAGTAGACTTGTCTGGATTTGGCTAATTCATGGTGTGTATTTTCATAACAGAAACTTACAGACTGCCAACTGAGAAAAAGCATTTGCCTCTTTAAAAATTTAGTTTTCACTTTTTCCAGGTGAGTTTTTAAGCCTTGCATTTACTATCACATATTTTATGTTGCCTTGCTTTAAGTTATGACACGTGTTAGGCCATTTGTAGCCAGGGATAGAACTTGTAACAGAGGGCGTAATTGTCTTCTCATGTTTGTTTGATGGCTTATAGGGCTTATTCATAGCGGTCTTTAATTGCTTTTTCCTGCAGGTGATTGGGAGCGTTGGTGTGGGGTTTTTCTTACATGCTATATTTGGTTTGCAAACTTGATAGAACAAACCCAACGGTGGATAGTTGAGGATCATCCCACAGTCTGAGAACACATCTGTAGACAGCTCTTTGCAACAGGCAGGTCTGTCTCACTCCTGTTACACATGGGTTGACTTCTCTCATCTGCAAAGTGAGATGGACAGCTGTCACCCTGCTTCATGAATCCTCGAAGCTTTTCCAACCTTCTTCAGTGAACAAGAGCTCTTATGGAAGGTGGGCATGGGGTGGAGGATGGGCAAATGGGAAGGGTTTTCTTCGAATCAGAGAATTGTTTTCCTGTTGTGAGTACCTCTCCCTGGAAAGAACTGCGGGAAAGACTGAATCCTAGTTGTGCCCTAGTAAATGTTTGCAAAATATTTTTTTTCAGCAACTTTGGGACCTAGGTGTTTTGAATAGCTTATTAAATAGACTTTCTAAGAGGCAGACCCAGTTAGCTCTACTGAATAGTATTTCGATGTTGACTAGATTTATGAGACTATACCAGAAAATAAATTGCAAACTTGAGTCTTATGACATTTTATTTTTCTCTTAATATATATATTTTATTGCAGTATCGTTGACTGGCTGTGTTTCGGGTGCACAGCAGTGTGATTCATTGATACAGGTACACATATTATTTTCGAAATTATTTTCCATTATAGATTATTACAAGATATAGACTGTAGTTCCCTGTGCTGAATAGTAAACCTTTGTTGCTTGTTGTGTATCTATTTTTTTTAAATTAGAAGTCTAGAATTTTATTCATACTAAGTCAAACAAGTAGAATCAAAATGTCATAAATTTTTTAGTCAAAAATTCATAACTTTTCTAAAATATATGTATTATGCATATTATATATATATACACACAAAAGCTTTTCTACTATGCTTGATAAAGGCTTGAGATAGAACATTTAACAAAAAGACATGGAGAAATTGGAAAACAAACTAAATGAAATGGGGGCACTGCATGTGATATTGCAAATGGGCCTTTGGTCCCTAAAATCACTTCTAGGCTGGAGAGGAACTAGCTTCTTCCCTGCTTTTCTTGCCTTGTCACCAGCTTTAGAGCTCACGCTGGCCTCCCCAGTATTCAAACAGATTCCTTTTTTAGAAATAAAAGTACCTGGCCTCTGTGATACATAACTGTGAGTCATCCAGTGGATGGATATTAAAGAACTATAAAAACATGCTTCAAGTGAGTTTTTCACGTTGTTCCAGAGCACACTCTAAATTTGGACTCATTTGAAATTGAAGTGAAAGCCTGTGTTCTGGTGGAACATTCTGGTTGATGCTACTTTGAGTTGTCTTTTCGAGCGGGCAGGGTCAGCCTCACCTGGCCAGAGGCGCTGGGCTTACTTGCATCCTTTTCTGAAATGCTGGCCTCTCTTTCGTATATCCATAACAGTAACCAGTTTCTGATGTTTGACACTTGGGAAAAAAGGCCTCAAGGTTTTGTCATGGCAGTGTGAGCCAAACTCAGTAGGTAGATTCAGGTTTATTTACAGGTTTGTATTAATGTTTGGTAATGTTTGGGCAGATTAGAGCATGTGTGCTAAGTCACTTCAGTCGTGTCGGACTCTTTGCGACCCCATGAACTGTAATCTGCCAGGCTCCTCTGTCCATGGGATTGTCTAGGCAGGAGTATAGGAGTGGGTTGCCCTGCCCTCCTCCAGGAGATATTCCTGACGCAGGGATCAAACCCACGTCTCTTACATCTTCTGCCTCAGCACGTGGGTTCTTCTTTGGGAAGCCCCCAAAGTCAAGCATGAGTGCCAGCTAATTCCAAGATGGCTCACAGTGGGAAAGTGACCCAGAACTTGATGATATCTTAGGGGATGTCAGTTTTGGTCTCTCTTGCATGTCTATCTAATTATAGTGTCACATACAATAAGTTGCAGTCCTGAAACATGCTGTATGCTCTTTCTCCCAAATGCAGTACATGGTACAAACAAGGATGGCAGAGCTCATGCCCAGCCAAGAGTTAACAGGAGTTACTAAGTGTTGTTAAGAAAAAACAAACGTTCCTGGGTGTTTTGTTGTTGTTGTTGTTGTTTTGTTCATGGTTGAGACTCTGAGGTACAGAGAGGTTGCCATTTCTTCCATGTTACCATGGAATTGTAAACATCGGCATCGTGGGCCTTGCTTGGGTCAGTGTTACTGCCCACAGCTTGAGGATAGTATCTGGTGTGTAGCTGACACTCGGTCAGGCTGTATCTTTGAATCTCTGATTTTGAAAATCACCATGCCAAGGAGTGTATATAGCAGTCACATTCAATCTTGTTTAATTTGAACAAGTTGTGTTCCTTTTGCTGTTGGCCTTTTTGAATTTATGAACAGAAATAAATTTGGAATGGGCTTGGCCATTTGAATTTTTATTTAAACTGATGTCTCAAAGAACTCTGAATAAAACCTGCTATGATTGTTTTGTACAGAAAGCTTAAAGAGATTATTACTACTTAAATGTTACATATTGTGTGGTTTCCTGATTTTTAAAATGATACATTTGCTTCTATGGAACAGTGACAGAAGGAGACAGGCGGGAAAGGGAGGAGGAAGGATGTATTAAAATCATAAAAGGAAGGCTTCTTTCTTTACAGGAGAAGTGTGTTTTGTCATTGGCGTCTTCACTTGTTCCACAGCCTGAACCGGTCCTGGTTGAGCTGGGAGCTGACTCTGCTCACTTATAATAAACTTGTTGATAAGAAGAGTGAGTCTGTCTTTGCTTTCTTCATAATTATAACCTCACCTTTCTCCTCACCAGCTGAGAAGTTAGACTGAAACTTTAGTAGGAGGGACAGTGCCTTTGGATTCGTGAACACAGGTTTTATAAAAATCACTAGTGTTTTATTCCTGACATCTGCCAGGTTATTCAAAATAAAAGGTTGAAAAGCATTTTGGTGAAAAGGACAAATGTTGCACGTGTTGAAATTGAGTAAATACTTTGTGATTTGGTTTCAAGGGATCGTAGAACAATCATGATGCCAGCTTACTCTCTGTGTGTGCTGCCGCGGAGCTATCTGCAGTTCTCAGGAGAGTCTCCCTTGTCTGGATTACTTATTAAAAAGTACACTAACAAGTATACCATTATCCCCACTCCACAGATGGGGAAACTGAGGTACAGAGTTGTTAAGTAGCCCAAGGTGTAGAGTTAGTTAAGGAATGGGGTAGACTGAATCTAGTCCCTGGTCCATCCTCATAGCCACTTAGCTTAAACAATTCAGTAGACATGAGTGTAAATGAATATAGTTTATTTTTTATGTGATTTATCAAATCAGACCCATTATTTTCCATGCCGTCTACAGAGTCTGATGGTATGAAAGCTGTTTCCTGTGTTTGAGTGAGTTTTCTGCCCTCTTTCTCATCCTTTTCCCCTGCCCCAATGCTGATGACTTACAGATAACAGCTTTTCACTCTAAACCGTTTTTCTCCTTAACCCTTTGATGTTTTTCAGTTTTTCTGCTGTAATTCCTCTGGTTTCCAGGTTGGCCTTGTGAATTGAATCCCATGTTGCCTGGGAATGTCTGGGTGGGGAGAATTGAGTGGTGCAGATCCAGTGGAAATACCGTGAAATGAGCCCATGCCCTTGTGTGCACAGTGAATGTATTTTTAGCAGCTGAGCTTTGGCTCACTGTAGTGAAAATGTTTTTCCATGAATAATTCTTTAATGTTGGTCTTGGGTTTTTACTACAGATGTTGAGAATCTGGCTCTGGTTCTCCCTTTAAAAATGCATATGAGTTGCCAGCTTGGTACGAGAGTTGTGGAATTGCATTGCTTTAGATTTATGTTTATTTTTACTTTTAGTTCTTATGTTATTTTTTAATATTGTACTAGTACTGAGAAATGTGTCTACCCTTAGTTATTCTGCATTAAGTCCAAGGTTTAGTGAAGATTTTGGCTTCTGATTTGTGGTACTGTCTACTTCTGAGTACCATGTAGAAAGAAGTCTGGTGTTTCTGCTGCCATGATTTGATGAAGTACCCAATACACTTCATGACATACTTAGCAAATTTGGATGAAAATCCGTAGCCCAACTAGAAGTGGAATGATTCTGAGGTTTTTATCTCTTTCCAAACACCCAGTATTTCTGTAGAACTGGATTGGAGAGGGCAGGGAAAGGGTTAACCCTGAAACAAAAATGGCTGTTGCGCTTCATCATAAGTAAGTGCTTGACCTGGGAGAATTTGCTGGATGATTCTCACCCTAGATGGTACACACGGCCAAGGCGCGGTATGAATTTACAGATGAGTGCAGTTCTTCATGCTCCCAGGAATGTATTTTGTGTTATTTCTGCCCAGGTTTAAACAGGTCTGTAGTTCTTCTGCAGAGAGCGAGATGCTGCAGTTCTGAAAATCTTCAGAAGTTAGTTCGTATCTGGCACAGACAATTGGCCTTTTTTGGTCAACAGAGCTAGTTTATGTAGTAGTTAGTGGATGGATCTATGAAGAGAGATTTACAGGCTTGGTCTCTACTGGAGGCTCCTAATTTGAAGAGGGGAAAGACATCCCAGGAAAGAGATGGATGTCTTAGTCCCCAGCAGCCACTGCGGACCCATGACCCTGCTGTGGGGCACCAGGGCGGACCTGTCCGCCCAGGTGTGCAGGGAAGCCCGGGGACCGACAAAGGCAATCTCATCAAATGTAGGCAGTCTGAAGAGAAAGTCATCTGTAAAATCAATCACTTACACGGATTTTAAAAAACAATATTGGTGAACCTCTTTGATCAAAAGAGATCGTTCTGAAAATGTGTGTTTGTGAAGCATGTCTGTTTCTAAAGAAATAACGAGCCAGTCGAAGGAGAACTTGGACCAGGCTGCCTTTCAAGCATCCTGCTTGTGGCCTTTTTGCAGACACGCATGGGTTCTGGTTGGCTGAGCATGCATTTACTCAGTTACTGCCTGTTCAAATGATTCAGGCACGTGAAATTTCCTGTAGCTCTTTCTTTAATTTGCCTTCTCTCCCTCCTCATTTAGTTGAGGCCAGACTCAGGTGCCTGGGGCACTGGCTTGTGGCGCTTCTAACCCTTGTAAATACCTGTCTCCCCTGCATCCCAAGAACTCACTATATTTTGTTTAATTCCTCCTCAAAAAGAAGTGAATGACTGGCCTAGTCTATTCACAAGTGACTCGGGAAGAATTTACACAGACACGCCTACATTTGACACCTGTGGCCTTTGTAAAGAAAGCCAGATAACGCTGCATAGTAATTTAATCAGCTGTAGCCACACAAGTGCTTCTAGGATTTCCCTCTTAAATTGGGTAACCATAGCCTTCCCCTGAGATTGATACATATATAATTAATTAAGTAACCCAGCAAGTTCTCCTGGAAAGGGGAGAAAGGCAGGTACAACAGCCCTGCCTTTGCAGTCTCTGCTCCCACCCCATGGCGTGGTGCCGGGTAGGGGAGGCCCTGGACCACAGGGTGTTGACCAGAGGCCTGTCCATTATATGTCTGCCCCTGGGTTCCACCCCATGGGGCAAGGCTGATGTATTTCATAGTGTGTATCAAAAAAGCCAGTTGGACAATCATGGGTCCAATGCGTGGGGACGGACGTTCACTATGACGATAAAGTAGACAGTAACCAGGACTTAGAGAATTAGGCCACAGTCGAAAAGTACACTGGAAAAGAGAATTATATTAGGAGAGAATCAGTAGAATACCTCTGCTTCTTCATCATGAAATCCTGATTGTGTGTTGATTAACCTCTGTATTCAATAACCCCAAACAGCTCATTTATTGTCTAATGTTTACATACACACTCTCTTTAAAAAAAAAAAAACGCTAAACATATTAGAGGATGTTGGCATATCAAAGATGTAGAAAAAGTAGAAGGAATTTAGAAAGATGAGAATTAGGTGTTAATGGATCCTAATGTAAATAAAAGGGGTAGAGGAAGATCCACACATCTGATCCTTGCAGATAATGTGGTTGTAAAGAGAGGAATGTGTTCAGTGTTAATAGTGATGACAGGAATAAAGGTGCTTTCATCTGCTGAGTGCAATACATATATGATCTCATTCAGATATAAAAGAAGTGCCCCCAGTCCCTTCTTGGAAGCCTAAAGTGCTTGTTTGCATGCTCAGTCGCTCAGTGGTGTCCGACTCTTTGCAACCCCGTGGACTACAACCCACCAGGCACCAGGCTCCTCTGTCCATGGGGATTCTGGAGTGAGTTGTATTTTCCAGGGTATCTTCCCAACCCAGGGTTTGAACCTGTCTCCTGCCCTGCAGGCATAATATAAAATAATTTGTTGTACAAACCAGAATATTCTTTTTTTTTTTTTTTTTACTTTATTTTACTTTACAGTACTGTATTGGATTTGGCATACATTGACATGAATCCGCCACGGGTGTACATGAACTCCCAAACATGAACCCCCCTCCCACCTCCCACCCCACATCATCCCTCCGGATCATCCTCATGCACCAGCCCCAAGCATCCTGCATCCTGCCTCGAACATAGACAGGCGATTCGTTCCTTACATGATAGTATACATATTTCAATGCTATTCTCCCAAATCATCCCACCCTCTCCCTCTCCCTCAGAGTCCAAAAGTCCGCTCTACACATATGTGTCTCTTTTGCTGTCTTGCATACAGGGTCCTCATTACCATCTTTCTGAATTGCATATATATGTGTTAGTATACTGTATTGGTGTTTTTCTTTCTGGCTTACTTCACTCCAGTTTCATCCATCTTATTAGAACTGATTCAAATATTCTTAAGAATGAAAGTGAATGCTGTTGATAACTGTGCTGGGACAGCTGGTGTCAGTCAGAAAGGAACTACCTGTAAGGAAGTTAGTTAAAAGAATACACTTGGACCCGCTTATTCACTGATCGTAACTTGGGCTTTTTCCACGAACATTTACTTGTCAAGAATAGAAGAGGGAGGGGTCTGTGTAATAGCTGTACAGCAGCTCATTGACTTTATCTGGTTTGTTATTGATTAAACCAAAATTCTATATGGACATAACTTGTCCTCAGAGCAGAGTTTGAACTGCCCTTTAAGTCAAAGTTGTAAAACCTTGAGTGTGCTTTTACAAGTTAGAAATGGTGACTTTGCAAGACATAGTTTACTTTGAAGGTAAAAGAGCGATGATAGTGAAGGGAAAGAGCCATATATGGCATTGTTATAACAGCTGATGAGATTTGGAAAACGGGGTATGTGAGAAAGCTTTCTGCCGGAGGTGGGGAGGAAATGGAGGCCCTACTAGGAAGTAACTCAGAAATCTGTCAATAATTGCTCTGATTACAGGAGTTCAGATTTGAAAATGTCTGCAAAATCGCATTTCCATGCAGCTTCTCTTAATAACAGTTTTGAATTGATGTTTATGTGTGATATGATGGTAAAGAATCTGCCTACAATGCAGGAGACCTGGGTTTGATCTCTGGGTTGGGAAGATATCCAGAAGAACGGCATGGCAACCCACTCCAGTATTCTTGCCTGGAGATTTCTCTTGAACAGAGGGTCCTGGAGGGCTACAGTCCATGGGGTCGCAAGAATCAGACACAGCTGAGCGACTGACACACTTATGTGTGATGTATATTGTTGCGCGGTCCTCAGTTTGGACCTGTATTATTTCCTCACGGTTTAGTGCATTTCTGTTAGTAGGGCTGTGGAAGTGATGTCCTGGTCTCTGCGTTTTACCAGGAGGCACACCTTGTGGGTGTGTCTGTCCCATGACTGGTGACATGAGCTGTGATCACTTGGGGTGGTTCCTACCAATCTCTGTTGTAAAAATCACTAACTTTCCCCTTTGCAATTAACACATATCTTATGGGGATTTTCTTTGAAATGGTATAACTATCTCATTTCTTATTCTTTCCCCCATTAATTTTTTTTGCCTATTGTTAATTTTTGCGTATCTGGTTTTTGCCAAATGGTACTTTTCCAGTTCCTTCGCTTTGATTAGTTGGAATCCTCCTGTAAGAGTGTGCCCTTCTCAGTTACTTATTTATTTAGAATAGGATCAGAAATTCTTGTTCTGTTCTGTTGATTATTATCCGTCACCGTCATCGTTGTTGTCCAGTTGCTCCAGGTTGGCCAGTGGGAGGCTGTCCAAGTTTCAGTTTGTCCTGAGCACTTCGAGCTCTTTGTACTTTTTTCTAAGCACTTGCTCACTTTTTTGGTCTATTCTGTTTTCGTTGGTGGTGTGTACATGGAATTGCTATTGTACTAGATTTTATGTAAACTTAGGTACACGTCTGTGACTAAATACATTTTAAAAATTCTCTCACTTTATTTAAACGTCAATGGTGGTTTCCTTTAAATTGTGGAATTACTGGATATCTATATTTCTTTCTGGAAAAAAAAAGTGACCGGTTTTGTTTCTGTTACTTTTATCAGGGGAAAAACACCTGGAAAATAAAAGAACCCAGGAGATATTAGTTGTGATTGGCAATCACACATCTTGGGGGCTTCCCTGGTGGTCTAGCGGTTAACACTCTGCTCTCCCAATGCAGGGGGTGCTAGTTTGATCCCTGGGCAGGGAACAAAGATCCCACATGCCATGTCTTGTGGCCAAATTAACAATAAATATGGGTGCATGCTCAGTTGTGTCTGACTCTTTCCAGCTGTATGGACTGTAGCCCACCAGGCTGCATTGTCCATGGGATTTTCCAGACAAAATTATTGGAGTGGGTTGCCATTTCCTCATCCAGGGGATCTTCCCGACCCAGGGATTGAACCTGCATCTCCTGAATATCCTGCTTTGGCAAGTGGGTTCTTTACCACTTGAGCCATCAGGGAAGTCAAAAATAAATAAAAAGGAGGGAGTTGAAAAAATAGAAAAATATTCATTTAAAAAAAAAAAAAAGGAAGAAACCACACATCTCCAAGTCAAATAAAGTGTCCTGCCTTTCATTTGGGAAGATGTGTGTTTTTTGGTTATGTTGTATGTGAAGTGTGTACTGTCACTCAATGCCAGTCTGATGAGCTAAAATGATCTTTCTGCCTTTAGAATTTAAGGACATCCTCAATCCTGTGGTCTCCTCCTTGTGACCCATGAGACATATGTCTGCCTGGGAGGCTAAGTGACTTGTCCAGAGTCAGAGAGAGAAAATTGAGAGTAACTTGAACCCCCTAATTCTGAATCCAGTGTTCTCAGAAAAACCTTAAGACTGTTTTTGTTCGCTAACCACCTTCTAGCTACAAAGTAGGTACTGCACGGAGTGTTAAAGAGCCGTCAGCTTCCAACTTGTCTGTGCCTCTCACCAGATAATACTGCTGAACTTTATATGCAGAAGTCATCAAAGATCATTTTGGCTGTGGTGGGTGATTATCCACCTCAGGTGACTCCGAATGGGTTTCTTGGTAGACTGTAGTTGTGAAATGCTGATGAATCTGTTGCACAGTGTTCATCTTTAATTACGCTCTATAATTGTGAAAACGTGGTTCGGTTGATGGGGCTTCCCAGGGTGGCTCAGTGATAAAAGAATCCGCCTGCCAATGCAGGAGCTGCAGGTCAGAAAGGTCCCTAGAGGAGGAAATGGCAGCCCACTCCAGTGTTCTTGCGGGATAATGCTGTGAACACAAGAGCCTGGCGGGCTCTACAGCCCATGGGGTTGGAAGGACTGGAGCGGCCGAGAATGCACACGCTGGGCTGATAGACTGGAGGCTGGTGAATCTGTGCCAATTGTTTAGATCTGGCAACTTTTTCTAGAACGAAGACGTGCCTCCTGAGAGGAAAAAAGCCTGCTTGTGCACTGTTCATTGACACCTGTGGAATGTCAAGACCGCCTTCCCTGATTCCCCAGACTTGCTCTGGGTCCTCCCGCCTACCATTCCAGAGCACCTTTCCCTGGATCACTCACTTCCTATGGTGCTGGTCACGTGTGTGTGTCTCAAGGAGCTTCCTGTCTGTCTTGTCCTCAGCTCCAGGCATAGCACCCCTCACACGGCAGGGGTGCAGTAAAAGCGAGAACTTGATCCGTTTCTGTTTTTTTAAAGAACATTTAAAGACCCAATTCCTAAAACAGTTATATCATTAGTCAGGGCTTTTGGTCGCAAGCAGTAGAAAAATGTCCGTAACCAATGATAAGCATCTCTGATAGTAACAATAGCACGTATTTGTCATGAACTGTGGAGGGCCGGAGAGCTTCTTCCCTACGTGCGAGCTTCAAGATTAGCCTGCCACAGTTTGATGAATGCTGACAGGAGACACAGAGTCCCGGGTCAGAGACAAAAGGACGTTTATTACTCATGGTAGTAACGGTTGTCATGGTATCAGCATTTTTTGGTACCAGTTCTAGAAAACCCGATCTCCCCAGGATGACGTGCAGGAGGCCATCAGCACTGTACAGCCAGTGGCTCCCATCACAGGAGAGGATCCTTGAATTTCCGGTACCCGAATCGTTTCTACTGGACGGTAAGCCTGGCTGCTCTTGACTCTGCAGAGAGCTCTCTCTGCCTTCCAGTCCTGTGAGCACACCTGCCCTTCGCTCTGGAGGGAGTCACTGTCTCCATCTTCTCAGTCCATTTGCCATAAAATTTTCCTTGTAATGAAGCTCTGGAACAAATACAGTGACTGCTCACTTGATGTGTAGGTTCCTGAGAGACCCCTGGTCCCTGCCCGGGCTCTGCCAACAGAATGCATTGTGGAAATATAGAAAACAAAGGGAAAAAAATGTCACTGGAATCCTGCCATTCTAAGATAATCCCCATCAAAGTTACGAAATATATACTTCTAGTGTTTTATCTCCATAAATATAGGTGTTTGTACACGGCCTGAATTTCATGGATTGCACATAAACGTGTACAATACATACACAACTTATAACTGGAGTTTTTTCTGCCAACACTATATTTTGCCAGTTTCCCTCTCCAGCCACCTGGCTCTGCTGGGCGTGGTGAGGCATTGGTGCCCAGTCTGCCAGTCCTCTGGGCCCTGCTCTCTGCCTCGCACTCAGTTGTACTAAGTATAGATAGAATCAGTGTTTTAGAGAGTCAAGTTTCAGATCATTTGGTCCAGCCCTTTCGTTTAAGGTGTTAATGCTCTTGTCTCACATAACTACATTTTCCTGAGACCTTCTGGAAGCAGCAGCACAACCTTAATGTGGAACTTGGGGCACCGTGAAAAGTTGGCGGGTTAGTCACACTGCGTGAGTGATCCTGCCCCTGAGGTTGGACCCTAAGTAGGAGGGCCTTTGCGTTGGGCTCTGACTAGGTTGTACAAATCTGGGATCAGGCGCTTCGAACCTCTAAACCCCCTTGATCCTGTCCAGTCAAGCCCACAGTTGGCTACTGTCAAAGCAAAGCAAAAGACCACCTTTGCTTATACCTGTAAGTAACCTCAGACCCCTCAGGAATCAGACTGGTGGTCGTGGAGTAAATGGGTGCCTTGGGACCTCCTTACGCAAACAGGCGTTAGTTTTAAAACTTATTCTTCCAGTCAGACTCAATTTTCTGCGAATAGTAGCAAGAGAGTTCATTTTCAGCATATATGTATATATATTTCAGTATAGATACATATATATGCACACCCTTCTTTCAGTTTATTAAAGACTATCGAGAAGTCTTTGTCTGTAAAGTATTTCCCCAGACCTGAAACTCAAGGTGTTAAATTTTCACATTTCTAGGTTCCATTAAAGACAGTTGTGAGGTATTTATATTGATAAAATTTGCCTTGATTTAAAAAATATTCAGTACTCTTAGATTCTGGATTAAGGCAGAATTGCTAAATACTCTTTTCATTGGTGTCTTTTGGATGGACACAAAGCCGTTTTATCTGCTTTCAAGAAAATATTATTCTTTGTTGAATGATTTAAGCCTATTAGTTCTTGGAAAATTACAACGGTATGCTGCCTTCAGACAGCCTCTTCCTGAGAAGAGGCTGTTGTTGTTAAGGATTGTTTCTACAGCCCGAGGTCATTCTAGTGACGACTCAGGGAGCAGGTATCTGGGCAGCCTGCTGGGCTGTGGCGCTGCGGTCCTCGTTACTCGCTCTTTTTTCCGTCCCTGCCCCTCTCCCTCCCCTGCTAGCCCCGAGGAGGAGGAGGCTGAGGGCCGGAGACATCACTTACGGGCGGGCCTTGCTGGTCTTCGGCAGAGCCGCCGTCTGGAAGTGTGCTTCTCCTTTGGCCTGACCCTTCCCCTGGCTGGATCTGGTTTTTCTTCAGTTAGGTGCAGTGCTGCACCCTTGCCCAGAAAGGGAGCTGGGGAGAAGGCATGGGGTGGAGCCCGCTGGAATGGGTCAGGACAGACTTGAGGGAGAGAATGTAGCCCTCACTGGGGAGCCTGAGTCAGCGGCTGCGATTAGGAGGGCCCCCCTCCCGACCCCGCCTTGAGATAGAGGGCTTCCCTGGAGCTCAGCTGGTGAAAAATCCACCTGCAGTGTGAGACCTCTGTTCGAGGCCAGTGTCAGGGAAATCCCCTGGAGAAGGGAAAGGCTACCCACTCCAGTTTTCTTGGGCTTCCCTGGTGGCTTAGACAGTAAAGGATCCACCTGCAATGTGGGAGATGTGGGTTCTATCCCTGGGTGGGGAAGATCCCCTGGAGAAGGGAACAGCTACTCACTCCAGTTTTCTTTCTTACCTGGAGAATTCCATGGACCAAGGAGCCTGGCAGGCTACAGTCCATGGGGTTGCAAAGAGTCCGACGTGACTGAGTGACTTTCACTTCACTTCCATGAGATAGCATCATCTAGGGGTCAGGGCACAGTCCTCCACTAACCAGAGCAGGGTCATGATGGCAGTGCCCCAGCCCCGAGCCCCGGTTCCAACCTTGGCTTCTGGCCTTCCATAGTGGGGGAGGACCAGACACTGTGTCCGAGTTGCTTTGCGTGCTGGCACAGCAGGCCCTGCCCTCACCCCTCCCTTCCCTGCCATCAGTTGGTGCCTTTATTCTGATTGTGAAGGACGCTTCTGCCCTTCTCAGGGTCCCAACGCCCTCCCCACTCCTTTCCCATCCTTAGGTGGTCACAGCTCAAATGTCCCCTGCTGCAAGAAGGTTTTGACCCCTCAGATTTGGAGACTCTCTTAGACACTTTACAGGATCCTGTCCTTAATCTCTAAGTGTGCTTGTCAAATCGAATACTTACTGTGTTAATGATAGGTTTTATTTCAGTCTCCCTGGAGGGTGAGTATTCTTCTGGAGGCAGGGAGTAAACATCTGTATTTCATATCTGGATTTCCAGGGCACATCCAGTATTATTGTGATTGTCCAGTAAATACGGACTGACTTAAGTGGCTTAGGTTTAGCATTTTCCTCTTTGGCCCCAGGTCAGCTACAGAATTGGTACCTGGATCTGCAGGCAGAGATTGAAAGACCTACCAGCTGTAGAGTTGTTGTGGGAGGCGCATCTAATTCCAGTAAGAGGAAAGATAACTGGGCTTTGGGGTTCACAGTGCATAATAAGGCCATTCATCCAATAAGAGTGCCTCCTTTCAGTGTCTGCTTTGGTGTGGTGAACTGATGTGAGATAATATTTTCAGTTCCAGCGTATGAACAAATTGCCCATTTATAAGTCAGTTTTTCCTCTCTTTTATTAAATGACTGAGATTTGCTTTTTCAAAGTTAGCTAAAAATTCTCTTTCCACATTAAATGGTGTTTTGAAAAAATCACTATTCTTTCAAAGATAATTATAAACTTATTTCTGCTCTGCATTTATGTTTTGGAGTAACTTTAGATTTTTGCTTCTGTTTACTATACAACCAAAGTATAATAAGTGTTAAAATTGTACCTAAGCCATAACAGTATTTATAAATTATGCTTTTAAATTGGATTTCTAACACTGAATTGACTACAGGTGAACGCATTGCATTTTTATTGTAACACTTTGCTCAGGTCACATCCTGTTTAAGCTGTTTGGCTGTATTACTTGTTAACCTTGAGGATTAGGTGTAATTGCTCTGACAACAGAACCTTTTCCTGGAGGGTAGAGAAGATATGGTCTGAGAGGATCCCTTTCTTGGATAAAGGCGGAGTCTGTTTTTATTGCTTTGCTTAGTCAGATTTACTTTGAAAATACTACTAATTAGTTCTGCTCACTTACTAACTCTGAATAAATTGTTCATTTTTCTTAAAGTAGTGATTGTAAGACCTATATTAGATTCAAGCAGAAACACAGAACATTGAAAATCTGAGTCCAGAAGTGTAGGTAGGCCTGAGTACTGATCGTGGTTACTTTTTGACAGTTTTAGGAAAAACAATGAAAATGAAAGTCACATGTAAGGCCAGCCCAACTGACATTTCTAGGCTATTCTTAGGCCCTATAGGCAAGTTGAAGTAATTTTCAATATCAGTGTTTCCTGCTGTGAATACCAGTATGTCGGTTCCAGTCATTTATAATTTTATTTATAATTTTTAAAAACCACCCAGTCAACCCAGAGAGTCATGAGAAACCAGAATTCGTTGCTTTGAGTGGGTTCTTATGTGGTAGACCCCCGATATTCTAGGTCTTTTCTTTTTAAAAATGGCGTGACCAGGTTTCTTCATTCCGCTCACCCTTGGGTGGCAGCGAATGGCTGACGGGCGCCCCGAGTTCTGCCCTGTTGTGAGGATGACAGCGCACTGAGTCGGGGATCTACCAGACAGTGAGCCACAGGCACATCGTGGGCAACTGGTTCTCTCTTTCTTTTTTTTTAAATTATCAAAGTGTGCATAACATATATAGGAGATTTGGAAAAATCCATATCAAAAGATATTTGAAAATAATCCTACGTGGGCATTTCCAAAAGAGAGCTTCCGGCTGCCTTTGGGCACTGGCAGCGTTTCCGGAGTGCCTCGTGGAGAAAGTAAGTCTGTGGCACCCCNAAGGGTTAGAAATAGATGGTCCAGGTTTCTGAGGGTGGAAGATTCCTGGCCCAAGGTGTCCTATGGCCCCTGTCCCGCCCCACTTTTGGGTGGGCTGGTGGCCCCTTGGGAGAGTTACACCCACCCGGCACAAAGGGCCAGCTTCACCTGAGACTGCTGGCCAGCTTCTCTAGGCCAGGGTGGAATTTCCCGGTTTTCTGATTTGTCTAAATTTGAAGAGGGTCAGAGTTGTGCTGGCTTCATCGTTACCCGGACTTCCCTGGTGGCTCACACCTTAAGGGATCTGCCTGCAATGCAGAAGACCTGGGTTCAAATCCCTGGGTTGGGAAGATCCCCTGGAGAAGAAAATGGCAACCCCCTCCAGTATTCTTGCCTGGAAAATCCCGTGGACAGAGGAGCCTGATGGGCTACATTCTATGGGGTCAGACACGACTGAGTGACTAACATATCCTTAGACAGCTTTTTGCTTGAATAAAGCACCCTGTCTGCACATTATTTGTTGAATACTAAGTAGGTGGTGTGCCTGTGTTTAGAGGAGACTGGTACACGATTCTTGGAAGTAAAGTAGAATTACCATGAAACATACAAAGGTACTTTTGATACCTCCTCCTCCACTGTCAGAGTAGAGGAAATTAATAATGCAGCATTATTTCTGTAGGAAGACGCTTGGTATTATCAGTATAGTCCTTAATCCATGACTAGGAGAAAAAGGAGAGCAGAACCCTTTCCCCTCTGATTGGCTCCAGCGTTTATACCTTTAAGAAATTCTCGCTATCATAATCTAGTATTTGAATGTGGAATGCACAGATATCGATTACTTACAGAAGAGGAACAAACTGATTTTTGTTTGAAAGTTGATATTAAAATAGACTTAAAAATTTAAATATTTGAAAAATAAAAACAATTTTGAACAGCTTGTTTTAAAGGAAGGTTTGTTTGCTACATGTACTCCTATGTGCTTGTCATATTTTATGTGTCAAAGGTGACATCTCTTCTTAATATATTTTAAATAAATTCTTGACCTTGTCCTTTGGTTTGGCCTTCTCTTACCTTCACCTCAAAAGGAGTGACAGTTCGTGAGAGCTTGTGCACAGTTGTGAGTCTGTAAAAACGAGTCCAGTTGCATGCACGCTCAGACACGCGTTCGCGCTGCTGTCATTGAATCACGTCTCAGGCGGGCAGGGTGTTTCACAAAGCCTATTCAAGGTTTAAATGCTGGCCTGGGCCAGGTACACAAAACAGAAATGCCCACAGAAGGGCTGGAACAGGTAGGTGAGAATTGTTGGAAGAGGAAAGAAGGAGCTAATTTTTAATTTTCCTGAATGATTGGGAGAACAACACAATCGGTTCCCTTCTGACCAGGGTAGAGTCTGCTGAGTGTAGCCAGGAAGAGAGGGTTTGAAACGCCACCGCTTTATTTTAAATTTACATGTTGTGCTTGAATTTTATCTGGGCCGAGGAATTTTGAGAAAGTGAGTCTCCTGTCTTTTATCTGTGCGGGACCCATACTGGTTCACTTGTTTTCTAGCAATCAAAGAAACCCAAAGGGACATGCTAGGATGATGAGAGCAGTGTACAGTTAGTGAGCGATGGAGCCGAGATGAGTGGATCTACTGTTAGAAGATTTATTGCCTCTAACAAAGGTTTGCTTCCCAGGTGGCTCAGATGGTAAGCAATCCACCTGCAATGCGGGAGACCTAGGTTCAATCCCTGGGTTGGGAGGATCCCCTGGAGGGGAGGACATGGCAACCCACTCCATCATTCTCGCTTGGAGAATCCCCATGGACAGAGGAGCTTGGTGGGCTACAGTCCAGGGGAGTTTGCAAAGAGTAGGACACGACTAAGTGACTAAGCACAAGAAAGGTTTGAGACCTTGAGGAACAATGAGTGTATTTGTTAGAGGGATTCAGAACAGGTCAGAGCCTCTTCCCCCTCCTTGATGTTGGTTTTGTGCAGATAACCTTACAACCACTGACACGGATGAGAGGAAAGCTAGCCTGGTTTGTACTTAAAAATATCAATAGTTTAAATTGAGGCAGAAAGATGCCTTGTGAGTGCAATGAAGAGGAAGGGAAAAATGCATTTCCCCCCCCTTTTATTCTTCCTCCCTTGCGGCCACCTCTGTCTCCCTCCCACCCCAGCTCCTCCTTGAAAATATATACTAACCTGTAATTGACTAGCTGCTGGCAGAGGAGAGCATGTAGCTTAGCAGGCCAGGGCACTGGGCTCTTCTTACTGGTTGGGTAGTGCACTTAAGCCATGTTTGTTTCCAAACTTGTTTATGTCAGGGGTACTTCTGCTATCCGTATATATAATTCAGTGTTATCTAAGTGTTTAAGACATGAGTGGGAAAAGAAAAGATATCTGTAAAAGCTAAAATGAATGATATGGGAAGATTTGATAAAGGCAGTACATCTGGTTGGGTAGTGCACTTAAGCCATGTTTGTTTCCAAACTTGTTTATGTCAGGGGTACTTTTGCTATCCGTATATATAATTCAGTGTTATCTAAGTGTTTAAGACATGAGTGGGAAAAGAAAAGATATCTGTAAAAGCTAAAATGAATGATATGGGAAGATTTGATAAAGGCAGTACATTTAAGGTGAGCTGTCATATCGAGTGTGGGAGAGACCATTGTAAAAAGAGAAAAATTTTGTAAATATCTCTAAGCATTTTGCCCTTAGATTTCTTCTGGAATGACTCTATATCCCAGCTTCATTTAAGGATGAATACCCGGATTGGTATATCAGGGTTTATGCAAGTGGGACCGTGAAAGCGTCTCATCCAGGGATTCATACTCAGAGAAAAGACCTCAGCCCGGGCCCAGAGATGACAGCAAGGGGCCGGCCTCTTAAAGTGGACTTGGCATGGTGTTGTGTTGAGCAGGAGGAGGACAGAGACAGAATCTTTTAACGTGTGTCCTTGTAATGGCTTTCTGCTTTAACTGACTTGGTTAAAAATTAACGGACCAAGAAAACTAGTGATCGCACCGAGAAAGAGGACGCGGTCAGATGAGCAGCCGACTATTTCAGAAAGGGCTGTGAATCTGTAGCGTGCTCCCGTGAAAGTGGCAGTTTCCTTTTTGTTTCCATCATACACGTGTAGAAAACTAGAGACGGACAGGCCGTGAAGGCTGGCCGTGACTTACTGGCGTTGGCAGGTCCTCTGGTTGACTCGGTAGACCGGCAAGCCTTGACGTTCACGATCAGAAGAACCTCCATGTCTCAAGGAAGGTGATGCTGTGGATCACTTAGGCAGGGCCCCAGGAGAATGCATCTCTCATGCTTCATTCCACAGTCAGGGAAACTGAGGCTGTTGGGCCACACTGACACTGCCGGCCAGCTCAACAGGCCCCTGCATAGCTCTGGTCTCCTGAAAGCCCATGGGCTGGTCTCAGGGTGAATTGGAAAATACAGGTTGACCTGACCCCCCACCCCCCCACCC
>SJYX01018225.1:36600-47266 GCA_006410675.1 Oreotragus oreotragus | reverse complement strand
GAGGGAATGTTTTGTCTGCTTCTGACCTTAGGCAATGAAACACGTCCTGTCTCAGAGCATTTTGCCTCTCATTGATTTCACATCAGCAGCATAATGTTTTGTTTTTGTTTTTCTTTTACATTAAAGTAGCTGGAGAAGGAAATGGCAACCCACTCCAGTGTTCTTGCCTGGAGAATCCCAGGGACGGGGGAGCCTGGTGGGCTGCCGTCTCTGGGGTCGCACAGAGTCAGACATGACTGAAGTGACTTACCAGCAGCAGCAGCAGCAGCTGGAATGCTTATTAGTTCAACAGTAAGAACAGAGAAATGAATTTACGTTAAGTAAAACAGCCTAGAAATGTATTGCACTTTATTATGTTTCTATGTTTTACTAGTGAATGTGCTAGTGTTAAAATTTTATTTTCTTTTCCCTTTTGACCTTCTTTGTTTTGACCTGGATTCTTTACATGTGACCTGGAGAACGCTTTTCACCTTCTCTGAACTTTGATTTTTCATCCATAAAATGAAGACTTAACTAAATGACCCCTAAGGTCTCTCTAACTCTGACCCAGTGACCTCAGGAAGTGTGTGATCTCATCTGTGTGCACAAATCTTTATTTGCAGTCACACCAGTGACATGAGTTAAATTCTACTCCCTAGAAGTATGCGGAAATTGGGAAACCACATTATTGGTCTTATTCTTCCTAAATGGACAACTGGGTTTGAGACAAGACACTAGTGGGAAGAGCCGGTCATTAATTTATGCTGGTTTGGACATTTTTTGTTTATTTACACTTTAGTGATTAAAAACTTGTGTTCTGGAGTCCACTTTGAATCAGTGCCTCACTTTGTAATCTCGGACCTCTGATTTACCTTCTCTAGGAACTGGGAGTGATAAATGGGAACCACTTCCCAGTGTCATCCTGATGCTTCGGTGAGATAATCCATGCAGAACCAGGCAAGTAGTGCAAGCTTAGCTGGCTGTTCAGATTGTGACCATGAGTTTTCATTGTCTCAGTAAACCTGTAGAAACGTGTTTCCTTCCCTGCGTTTGTCAGGGTTCTCTGACTCTGCCCTATCATCTGATTTGACTGTGGAGACACTGCAGACGCTTCTAGAATTTATAAACAGGCCTGGTGCGCATGAATTAGCTTTTGTCCAGTGTTGACCTTAGGGTCCTACTTGTCCAGTCATTGGTGTTAAGTCTTGCATCCCCATTTAATTATATGATTATTTGAAAAGATGCTTCAGACAACAAGGTGATTTTTATCTTCTTTCTTGTATTTGCGTCACCTTTTCTGGATGACTGGAGTTCGTGTCAGACACCCTACCTGTTCAGAGAACTAAGTGGTCATTGGAATATTGATGGCTTTTTATAAATAATCTCTGGTCCCGAGCTCTCGTCCTGTTACTGACGCCGAGGTATGTTGAGGATGGAGGAGCTTTTCCTTTAACGCATCCTGCAGACTTCTGCGTGGCAGTTTCCAGCCATGCCTCTTGGATTTTAAACACCATTGTATCATCTGACATGCCATGCACTGTCTGTGCGGTTCCTTTCAGTGTGTTATGAAATGGCAGCAGGTGTATAAATTGGCTTGTTTATCTTTTAACATGGTTCTTTCGTTGGGGAATACTACCTGAGTGTGTCCTGAACTGGGCCAGCGCTTTTTCCTCTTTTCTTTGTTTTTCATTTGTTTTATGAGGTCAAATCCTTATGATAACCTTGTGTGTTGGGGGGTGGCAACTGAGGTTCCGAGGCTGGGCACGGGGAGCAAGCATTGGAGTCAGGCAGCCCGGCCCCAGAGGCGGCTTCTCCTGCTCGGCCACCCCTCTTAAGACCCTCCGATGGCACCAGAAACCCCCTGGGACGCAGAGGCCGCGGGGGCCTTCGGCCCGGGGAGCGGGCACAGAGGCCTGGACGTGCCCACTGAGGAGCAGGTGTGAGTGTGAGGTGGCAGGGAGACACCTGCGGTCCTCCAGCGCCTCTGCTGTATGTACCCTCCATCTTCCGTTGGGCTTCCCTGGTGGCTCAGTGGTAAAGAATCCACCTGCCAGTGCAAGAGACCTGGGTTCCATCCCTGGGTCAGGAAGATCCCCTGGAGGAGGAAATGGCAACCCACTCCAGTATTTCCTGGGAGATCTCATGGACAGAGGAGACGGGCAGGCTGCAGTCCATAGGGTCACAGTAGAGTTGGACATGACCTAGTTACTAAAAAGCAACATCTACTCTTCCCACTTTCAAGTGGGTATTTGTTATTAATATTACCTAGAGCCAATAAATAGGGAAATAGCAACCCACTCCAGTATTCTTGCCTGGAGAGCTGCACGGCCAGAGGAGCCTGGCCAGCCAAGGTCCATGGGGTCGTAGAGAGTCGGACACGACTGAAGCAACTAAGCAAGCAGAGCCAATAACAGCAGAACCCCAAATGCTAGCCCCCCCGTCCACTCTGGGTCCACTCTGTCAGGTGTGCGACTGTCTGTCGCGGTCCCCAGGGGGCACACAGGACAGAATCACGTGGCTGCATCTGAAGATGCACCCTTGGGGGTCCCCATCTTACTGTTGGGTGTGGCCCTTCCGGTCACCTCCCTGCCTCCCCTTCTCAGGATGAATGAGAGCATCATTAGTGCCCACATGTCATCAGCATTTCTTCCTCTTCTCCCACACGCCCAGGTAGAATCTGTTTGCCGGAGGGATTGGGTCCTGGTGGTGTCCCAGGCAGCCCACGCCAGGGCAGTTTGCTCAGTCACAGACACGCTTAGTTGTTAAAGTTGCACATCTCTCATTTACAGGAGAATTGCCTTTTCTAAAAGACGACAAGGGCACACTTGACCCAGAGAAAATGGTACAGGAAAACCACGAGCAGCTGTTTCAAACACGGGTTCCACTCCTGAAGCTGGGGCGCCCGACGTGGCCTCGACACCGGGCAGGGTCCTGGTTCCTTCCGTGGCACACACGGACGTGACAGTGTGCGGTTCCTCACTGAGAAATCTGAAAGTAACTTGTGTTTTATGTTACCAGTGCTGATAATGTTAGCCTAAGGTTTGGAATCTGAGGTTTGGGAAAACAGTAAAGGAATAACATTTCACATGTTTGAAATCAGACATTAAAAAACACTCAAAAACTTTCAGAAACAAGGCTGCTTTTCTTATTAAAGGAATAAAGATGTTTTCTTAGTCAGCTGATTTTTAGTATAACTGTAATTTATGTCTCTTGGGGAGGGGAAAGATTATCGGTTTACCTTCTCCAAGCAGGTTGGATTTTAAAGTGACTTGATAAGTAAAGAAGGCCACCAGCTTCAGTAAGAAATTGAAAGGAACACAAGCATACTGTTTTAATCCAAGGCACTTGGCATTTTCCTCCTTCGGTAGATTAAGTAAGTAAAGATATAGATGTGTATTAAAAAAAATAAAAGCAGAAGAATGGACAAAAGCGTTCTGGACCCTGTGTGCTCAGGGTGCCAGCTCCTTGCCTCATGGTGGGTGATCTTCAGCTCGCTCTCGCCCTCTCTGCGCCACAGATGGTAACTGATCCACAGTGGAAGATGGGTGGATGATTCAGTGAAGTTGTCTGAGTAAAGAGCTTAGGATGGGGCCTGTGACAGAGGAGTGTCTCATGATCATTAAAGTAATTTTCATTATTTAATTATAAACCCATAATGACACACGTAGGAGGCTGGTATTAAGACCCCCCAAAGCAACATTGTGACATATTTTAATCTGAAAAGATTCTTAACCTTTCCAACAATTAGCATCCAAGGATCTAAGTGACTCTCTGAGAGTCAGCTGTATCACAAAAGTGGTATCAAAAGACAAAAAAAGAGAGTACAGTTGACTGTTGAACAACATTTTGAACCGCCCGGGTCCACTTACACGCAGATGTTTTTCAGTAATAAATCAAGTCGTTCACGATCTACATTGGTTGAATCCGTGGATGCGGAACCAGGGTCACAGAGGGCTGACTGTGGAGCTTCAGCATCTGCAGAGGATCCTGATGCCAGTCCCCCGAGGAGACAGGGGTGCAGCTACCTGCACGGAAAAATAAAATCTCAGTCTTAATTTGAAGGGCCGGGGTGGGGACAGATCCCTAGGGAGGACACTCTGGCCGGGGCGCTGCTTGGGGTGAGTGCTCACAGCAGGGGCCGCTGAGTCAGCGGAGACTTGTTCTCCACCCCACCCCCCCAATCCATCTGGGTAGAGAGAACCCTCGGGGAAGGCAATGGCACCCCACCCCAGTACTCTTGCCTGGAAGATCCAATGGATGGAGTAGCCTGGTGGGCTGCAGTCCATGGGGTCGCTAACAGTCGGACAGACTGAGCGACTTCACTTTCACTTTTCTCTTTCATGCATTGGAGAAGGAAATGGCAACCCACTCCAGTATTCTTGCCTGGAGAATCCCAGGGATGGGGGAGCCTGGTGGGCTTCCGTCTATGGGGTCACACAGAGTCGGACACGACTGAAGTGACTTAGCAGCAGCAGCAGAGAGAACCCTGGGCCAGGGTCAAAACAGGCAGCCCCGAGCTTGTAGTGTCTCGTGACCAGTGTGTTGACACGGCACCCGGGACTGTTAGATGGGAAGGTACAACGAGGATTTTAGGGGAGCCTTTAGGACCGGGTGCCTTGGGTGGGAATGAAAAGTATTTGTTTCTTTTCCTATAATCATTTATTTATTTATTTATTTATTTATTTATTTGTGGTAGGGGTGGTTTGCCCTGGGAGAAGCTGACCCAGCAATTGTTTTTCTTCTCTCCTCCCCTGTCTGGAGTAGGAAAGGGCCTTCCAGAGCCCCCTTTGGCTTCTGTGAATGGGGCATTGTTGTTCAGAACGCTCAGCCAGAGGTCTCTATCCCCCAGCTCAGTGCCTAAGAAAGCCCTGCTGCTTACAGCACCCCTAAGGCCCTTCCAGCCCCCACGGGAGCGCAGTCCCTGCCGTTTGCACTCTGCCCTCCCAGCCGGTGGCAGCTCCAGGCTCTACTCTTCGGAGACGCTCTCCAGATTTGGGGGTTGACAGTGTCGGTGGGTCTCCTCACTGCCCCTCCCCTGCGGTACTGAGCTGTGTCCATGGGCTGTGCCGTCCTTCCCAGAGGGCCGGGGGTGACCTGCAGCAGCAGCATTCAGGAGGTGCCTTCCAGGAGGAGCCCACCAGGTGAGGCACCTGAATCTCTGGGGAGAGGACTCAGGGCTCTGTGTTCATGCCAGGATCTATACATCACAACTGGACTGATGTTGAAGAACCATTTTTGGAGGAAATAAGATAGCTTGGTGTTGGCCTCTAGAACCTGAAAAAGGCAAGGAAACAGATTTCCCTGGAGAAATTCCTGAAAGGATCACAGTTCTGCTGATAATCTTCGTTTTAGCCCATTGAGACCCATCTCAGACTTCTGACCTCAAGAACCGTTAGGATAATAATTGTGTATTGTTTAAAAAATAAAACGTTATTTTCCAAGCAGTAGGTTGATACTAGTGACTTTTAAAAATTGAAAGTTAGAATAGTGCAGACGGAGAAGGCAATGGCACCCCACTCCAGTGCTCTTGCCTGGACGGAGGAGCCTGGTAGGCTGCAGTCCATGGGGTTGCTAAGAGTTGGACACGACTGAGCGACTTCACTTTCACTTTTCACTTTCATGCATTGGAGAAGGAAATGGCAGCCTGCTCCAGTTTTCTTGCCTGGAGAGTCCCAGGAACGGCAGAGCCTGGTGGGCTGCCGTCTATGGGGTCACATAGAGTTGGACATGACTGAAGCGACTTAGCAGGAGCAGCGCAGAATAATGGAGAAAATATACACACTCACTGCACATACCAGCCTTGCTCTGTGAGGCTGTGAAGTCAGCGTGTCTTCCCCAGTGGTGCTAACCTACCTGCAGCGCAGGAGACTAAGACTTGGGTTCGATCCCTGGGTCCGGAAGATCCCCTGGAGGAGGGCATGGCAAATCACTCCAGTGTTCTTGTCTGGAGAATCCCATAGGCAGAGGAGCCTGGCGGGCTACAGTCCATGGGGTTGCAGAGTCGGTCAGACAGGACTGAAGTGACTTGGCACGCATGCCTGAAGTCAGTGTGTATGACACATGTGCTCTCACTTGGTTGCCTCATAAACAGTGTTGCTTGCTGTGGGTCAAGGTCAGTCAGGTTAGAAAGCCAGTAGAATAGTCGGTGTCCCCACCTTCCGCCTCATCACAGCACCCTTTCATGTTGTTTGCAGTCTAGCTTGTGCCCCAGCCAGTAAGTGAATCATCTATTTTGTGATGAACATCCAAAATGAAAAATCCTGGGGAGCTTTTACCCTACCCTTGCAGCGGGTCTCAAGCTTGGGTGTGCATTCAAATCTCCCAGGGCACCGAGTAAAACACAGCCCCCTCTGCAGACTTTCTGTCTCAGAATCTAGGACTCGGTTGTTGGATCTGCATTTCAACCAAATGTCTGTATGTTTCTCAGGCAGGGGTCTGTGGGCACCTTCAGAAATAAGACCTGTGCAGGCATTTTGCCTGTTACATATTAAACCTCATAACAACTCTGTAAAGTGACCCCTCCCCCATTTGTCAAATAAGGACCGCCAGTGATTCGATTTGGTGAGTCCATGGAGTCTCAGAGAGGCTACGGGCCAAGCTTGGGCCAGCCCTCCCTCCTGAGCAGGAATTGGGTGGCATGAGATGGGAAAGATGAACAGTCCTGACTGAGGGAGCTGCCCTCCTGTGGAGGGAGGGGGAGGGATAGGATGACAGATAACAAAGAGGATGTTAGATGACAAATAGAAATAGAATTGTTAAATGACAGCATCTTGTCTTGGAGGCAGGTGGTGTTACTGCTGTCTCTAGGGTGGCCTTTTAGCCCCAGGCCCTCTGTGGTCAGCGGTGGTGGAGATCAGAGAAGGGAGAGCAAAGGTGGATGATGGGCTGGGGGGCCCATCCTCCATGGTGAGGGGTCCCCGCAGGAGACCTTCAGTCCCGCTCCACCTCCAGCTCTGCTGGGCCTGCTGCATTGTCCTTAAAAAAAGAGGGGGTGGGGGTGGGTCACGGGACAGCATCTAGCTCTATGAAGGCTTCCAGACCTCAGATCCTCTGATTTTTTTTTTTTTTTTTTGGAAAAATAGTATTTCCTTCCTTTACCTTGAAAGAGATGCTGAGTGGCTAAACAGAATGTATGTAAGTGTGTGAGACCCCAGGGAGATGCTGTAAACAGTCACACTTAGGGCGCTGGGGACTCAACTTCAGACCATCTGTGGGATGCACAGGTCTCAGCCGCGCTGCTGGGGGAACAGTCCTGCCTTCCAGTGGGACATCAATTACATTCCAGCATTTCCTTGGTCTCCCACCCATCAGGCAGAGAGAATCTGGACCCGGGTGGTGGACCCTCGGGGCCAACCGACTCTTAGACTGCTCAATCTGATCTTAATTTTTTTATGAAAAAAAACTCTGCAGAGCTGATAGCATGTAGACAGGAAGTTATATCCAATGGGATTTGTGAGAACAAGAGGAAATGTTTCCAGGAAGCTGGGCTGGTGCTGGGTAGCTGTGCATTTTTTTGTGACCTTAAAAAGGAACTTTATTTTTAATTTGAAGGTTATCATGTTTTTAATTGGAAGGTTATTGTCTCTCCTTATCTCTCTGGCAGATGTAAAAATGTGTGACATTTTATACTTAAATTCCCATCTAATTTTGGTCTTAGTTGGATTACAGAGATACACATCTTAAGATGCTATCTTATGAGCATTCAGTGCTATGTATACCCCAACCCTTGACACGGATTGGCAACTGATTAAACTTGCTATTTATTCCTTCTGCTTGACATCCCGGAGAATACCTGGATAAAGGCAGCACCCAAATTTGGCCTAAAAGTAGTAACTGGAGGTAAAAGATTTTTCTCCAACACTAGAGGTTGCAGCTGTATTTCTTTGCTGTTCTACTAAATCATATCTCATTCATCTCTCTGTTTTGAGAATTTACATGTTTAATCTTCATGTGTTTGTCTGTTTTCCATTTCTTGACTTTTTGTGGAAGAAGAAACTTGTATTTTAGTTTTCAGAAAGTACATGAAGCTAAAACCCTACATTATGTTCAGATTAACTTTATATATATTGTTTGTTTCAAGTAGAATTTTTTAGCATTTATCTTTTAAAGTAATTTTTTTTTAATGGAGCAGACTGATTGGGTATAAATTACTCTACAACATTGGGTTATTCCTTGAGTGAGGGGTGGTGGGTAGCTCAGTTAACCTGTGGTCTTTCAGTGAAGATAGAATAAAGTGAAGAATATATTAACAGTTCCACTGAGGATGACCTAGTCTGTAATGTTAGCATCATGTGAAACATTTTGACTTTACTTAGTTTTTGAAGGATGCAGAGTCACTTTGGAAGGATGGATGGCTACTTGCCTTCATGGATGAGTTATATACGGGGCTAGTCAGCAACACAAAACAAATAGTAAATGAGTTTTATAGAAAAACGGTGGAGGGATTTCAGAGCTGAGAAAACTTCAGCTGACAAAAAAATGAATGTCGTTGAGTTGCTTTCTGGAGACTTGACCCTACATGAAAGGGTCTGGCCTGGAAGCAGATAACTATTGATCTGGAAATAGAAATTACAGGTTTGGAAGAATGATAAAGAATTGAAAACCAGGACGTACAACCCCTTTTTAAAAGAAAGAAAAGCATAACCTACCACAGTGTTAACTGTGTGAACAGGTCAGGTTTGAAACATTATGTTAAATGCATAGGACATGCGTGCATTTCAAGTAAAGCCTGTAGAAATGAAAGGCTGTCATCTGTCTTTGGATATTCAAATTCTTTAGCCTCAGCTTCTTCATTTCTAGGAAAGGAGGGGCTTGTGCTGTATCTTTGCATCCATTGTACAACGCTGAGCAGTTTGCTTAATTTTTGGAAGCCTGAAGGCAGTTCCGTGCTTCTGTGTGACATTATCCCACACGTTCCCGAAAGCGTTGAGCTTCCTTAAGTGTTCATTGAGTTGTTGAGAACCACTGTGGAGCTGTTGGCTGTAACACCACGGTCAAAATGGTTTGTTGTTAAGTTGCTCAGTCGTGTCCGACTGTTTGCGACCCTTGGACCACAGCACTCCAGGCATCCCTATCCTTCACCATCTCTCAGAGTTTGCTCAAACTCATGTCTGTTGAGTCAGTGATGTCATCCAACCATCTCATCCTCTGTCGCCCCCTTCTTCTCCTACCCGCAATCTTTCCTAGCATCTGGGTCCTTTTCAGTAAGTCAGTTCTTTGCATCAGGTGGCCAAAGTATTGGAGCTTCAGCTTTAGCACCAGTCCTTTTGGTGAACATTCAGGATTGATTTCCTTTAGGTTGACTGGTTGGATTTCCTTGCAGTGCAAGGGACTCTCAAGAGTCTTCTCCAACACCGCAGTTCAAAAGTATTAATTCTTTGGCGCTCAGCTTTCTTTATGGTCCAACTCTCACATCTGTACATGACTACTGGAAAAACCATAGCTTTGACTAGACGGACCTTTGTTGGCAGGTGAAGTAGGTGGTCAGGGAGGGTAGGGCACTGCTTACTGCTGGGCTAGCCCTGGGGACGTACAGAGGGATCCAGATTAGCCCTGGGCAGAGACCCTCAGACTGGACTGACTCCTCCCAGTGGGTGGGACTTCATGACACTTAGAAAGTTCTAGTCTCTCGGGTTGTTTGGTGAGTGGAGGGTGAGGATGTTTGCTGACAGCTGTCAGCAGTTGAGGAGAAGAGAACCTCTAGCCTTTTCTCCTATAAAATTCCAGACTCACCAGCTACTAATTCAGGTGTGTTTTAAGGAGACCCTGTGAAGGTTGAAAGCTTGGCTCTGCCGGCTTCTTGCTGCTTTCTGGTCCTGAGCAGTCTCACCGGGGTGGCTGGTGTAGTTGCCCCAAGTTAGTAAAGCAGGAATCACAGCGTTATTTTTGAGGTCAAACATATCCAGATGAAAGGGTCTGTAGAAAGAGCTTCCTTCTGCAAAATATTGTTTTATTCCAAATTATATTTTTATAGGAGGCTATATCTGTAAACCACAGGATTTCTAATAGTCATGAGCATAAGTCTGACATTGGCCCTGAAGCTGGTGAATCCGGATGTCTTCCTTGAAATAGCTAACCGACTGGGTCTGTGCCTTGGCCCTGCCCTGTTGCAGGCACCAGGGGGTGTTCCCAGAGACCCTCCTTCCCCAGAGGGAATGGCCGGCTCTCTTGCCAGCCTCCTCCCGCATTGCTGGGGCTTAGGGGCAGGAGTCAGGAAGGGGAGTGTGATGCCCGCGTGAGTGTCCTCAGGATGGGGAAGGCCAAGAGCTGAGACCCTTAGGGGAAAATAGACAGAAATAGGAGTCCCTGCATCACTTTAAGCTCAGTGTTCGGGCCAGGTTTTTGCTCACACCCCTCCATCCTGGCGTCCTTGAGGAATTCCAGGCATCCTGGTCATTCTCCCTTTAAAGCCTCCAGGGAGGGGAACTGACTCTAAGACTGCCACTTGGAAAATTAAAAGGTGGAAGTTTTCTATAAATCATGGCCCGAGGAGAAAGTCTGGAAATAACACCCTCTTAACCTTGGTGCTGTGTGAAGTGAAATCCTTGTCTGGATCACTGGTTCCCGCAGACCCCGTTGCTGGCCAGTCGCTCCACCCCGAACTCCCCACCGGTCTGCCGCCTGCCCACTTGTGGATTTTGATTGCCAATTTATTTTACTAAGTGGCATACTTGGGTTTTTTTATTTT